>PVKY010004784.1:0-18603 GCA_004027775.1 Bradypus variegatus
GAAAAGCCTAGAGCATCATAGAAGCATTGTACCCCTACAGAGAATCAGGAGGAGGCAGGGAGAGGCAAAATCATCATCAAAATCATCCTCAACTACCATTTATTGAGATACTACTAGGTGCCAGGTGCTGTTTGCCAAGTGTTATAATTTTATTCTCCCGATAATCATGTAGAGTCTGGGGATAGGGGTAGGGGTATTGGATGTGTAGTAAGATAGTGCAATTTTTTTGGAAAACAACTTGGTAATATGTATTAAGTATCCTCAAAGTGTTTATATCCTTTGACCACAGAATTCCACTTCAAGATGACTATCTCATCTTGGAAAGAGTCAGAAATTCAGTTGACTCTTTTGTTCATACGGTTTATATTAGTAAGAAACTAGGAATAACCTAAAGATTCAATGACTGGATAGTAATTATGTAAATGTTGCTACTTTATACATGGAAGTATAGTGTAGCCATTAAAGATGCTTCCCTCTATGAATAAATCCTATGATAGAAATTTTATATTATAAGATATTAGATAAAACAAAGTAAGATATAAAATAGTATCTACAGAGTGATACAAAGTTCCAGGAATGGCAAATAACTGTAAAAATATTTTACATTACAAAGTTGGTTAAAGTTGATAGGACTCTAGTTGTACCCTTATCTCCTTCAGAGGACAAGCCTCAGATGATTAAAAAGTAGATTGCCAAAATGAAAATATTTTCATAGCCAAGATTTTACTTGATTGTATTGCAGTACTGGGAGTCATCATATTTTGGTTTGTGTGTTAAAGCCTTGAGTCCCCACTCTAAATAAAACTAGGGAGGGAGGCAGAAGAAAACAGGAAACAGAAAACAAATGACAAATGATTTGTAATACAGCCAAAATATTTGCTTCACAAGTTTTTCTCACTACTGGAATCAGATTTCTCTGTGGGTGTGAAAAGAAAAGGAACTAAGAAAGAAGGAAAGATTTGCAGAGGAGAAAACAAAAGGAAGTGGAGAATGATGTGAGTGGGGACAGGCAAGCAGAAGTACATTTCGGCTTGCTGAAGGAACTTCATATTTCCCAGACCATTACAGAATCTGATTTTTCTTCACACAGCCAGATTTGCATCGAAGACATTGTCCATTTTCTGTTATTTTGCTTCTATTCTGGGGACGGCCTGGGAAAAACAGACCCATCACATTTTTCAGAGCCGTATCACCAGGCCCAAAGCCAAGACTCCTGCAGCCCTCGGGCCACCCACATGCTTCTTGCCTCCCCCAGTCCCCGGATAGGACAAGACTCCAGCTCCAGGTTTGATGGTCCCAGCCTTTTCCAGACTGAGACCGCTTTGTTACCAGAGGAAAGCATGCCCTCCGTCAGAGTATCAGTACTGTTATCATCCACTGACTGAGCAAATATCAAATGCTCGAAGCTACCATAAATTCAAAAATGATTTTAACATAGCTGCATTTTAAGAATCCTAACAGCATTTTTTTAAAAAATGGAATATGTGAGGTGTTTGCTTAGGCGATCTAGACAATGCTTGGCTCTCTAAGATTTCAAAGGCAAATCAGGCCTCTCTACCTGTCTCCTACCTTCATCTCTGTCTATCTATCCTGTTCTCTCAAGGCTGGGAGAAGAGTTTAATGCTTGTGCTCGCAACCTTCCCCTCTCAGGGAGCTGACGTGTAACCCTCCCACATAACTGCCCTAGTCACCAAAAGGAGAAGGTCACTGATATTTATGGAGCTTGCCCTGAGTTCCTGGCACTGCATCAGGTATTATTCCATGCCGTGAAGTAATTGCTCTTATCGTCTCCATTTTACAGAGGAGAAAACTGAGGCTGGATTGTTTGGGCTGGTAAATGATGGAACTGGGATTTTCTCTGCAACCCACTTTGTCTATTTTATTATGCACCCAGTGATGTGGTCGGTTAACCTGAAAGAGAATTTAAGTATCTTTTCAGAACTAGTCTGCAAATCCACACCACAGAGGTGGGCATCTGTCTTCTGTGCCTGGTCATTTTAGTCACCCTGCACTGTTGATCCAGGCTATTTTTATGACCAGCTTGTATTTTTTAAAAAAATTGGCAAACACTAGCATAAAAAACAGGATCCTTCCTTCAGTTCTTCAAAAGTTTGGAGAAGGATTCAATGAGAGCAGCATAACTGAAATTATGGAAAGCCAAGCTTCAAAAAGTCAGGAATTTGACCTCCTGTCAGGTTGCTGTGCCTTTGAATGCTAAAACCCCTCTCTGTGTACTTGATGGCCAGCAGATGGTTTTTAGTCTAAGAAATCAGCTGATCAAATTAAACCTGGCTTTAGATCCTTTGAGAATAC
This sequence comes from Bradypus variegatus, assembly GCA_004027775.1. Taxonomy (NCBI): domain Eukaryota; kingdom Metazoa; phylum Chordata; class Mammalia; order Pilosa; family Bradypodidae; genus Bradypus; species Bradypus variegatus. The sequence continues at coordinate 2,314 of PVKY010004784.1, forward strand.
CATCACTCTTTAAAGATTTCTTATAATCCAGATGTTTAACTCCCTGTCCAAATCTCTTTGATCAGGGTGAACCCACCTGGGAACATATCAAAATGCAGACTTTCCTGTGAGGTTTTTCCCTTTTATCCTCACTCCTTCCAGTGGCTTGTCTCTTAGTATAATGGCCCCTTGTTCCAAGGAAGACCATATGTACATTTAAATTAGTTATAAGAGTATGTAAAAACTGTATAAAGGATACAACTCTCTCCTCCAACAGTAAGAGGCCCCACCATTCTCCAGGCTTTGGGATCACCTTTGTTTTAATGCCCAAACACAGTAACTTTTAGAAATCCAGTGATTTCCATAAATTTTCTGGGAGAACTTACATTTTCCTCATAGTCATCTGTCACCTCTCACTACAAATCTCCACTACTGCTTTCACAGCCATTTCCTCTACTCTCCCCATCACTGGTCCTGCCACTTTGTCCCCAGTGTGGGCATAGGAGCCTTTTCCTTATTCTCCCAGGCACCACTAAGACAAGGCTGTTTTGTGTAATAAGTTTTTTTTCTATATTTTGTCTTTACTGGAGAAGTTGTGGTTTTACAGAACAATTATGCATAAAATACAGGATTTCCATATACCGCCCTATTATTCTGAATAATTAGAGTTAAGAAGAATCATACCACAGAATAAGAAACAACTCAAAATTAGATAGCATCAGTGTTCCTGAGTTTCCTGGGCATCCTGGCCTTGCCTTGCTAGCTTGCTTTCTTGCCATCGGTTACAAGGAGAACTGGAGGACAAGGTGTGGGTGAGTCAGAATGAAGTTGCTGTCACTGCAAGGCCATCCAATCCCAGGGCCCATGAAGTCCCGACTCATGTGACATTACATTCAAAGAAACAGTTCAGGAGGAAAAAGTCACTTCATTCTCTAATGGCATCTCTTGAAGTATATGAAAGGCACTCAGTCCATAACACCCAAAACTTTCTCTTCTCTTCTCCTCTCCTTGCCTGTTCTCTAACCTCCTTGTGTTACACTAGAGCTCCTCACTCTCTAAACTCCTTCCTCTCCGTTCTCCTCTGTGAATCTTTCCAACGCCCAGCCAAAGTGACTTTTAATCTGTCTCCTTTCTTTTGACACTTTACTGTGTGCATCAGTTTAGAGTCTCAGTTTTTCTTTAGTTTCTCTATTGTGTCCAGTTCAGGATTCATAACAATTAGGGAGAACCTGGATGCTGACCATCAGCTCCCCGTCTTCCCCACTGAGAAGCTAGAAAGGGGAGGAGGAGGAGGGAGGAGGGGTGAGGAGAAATGTGAAGGTGTCTACATTGATCATCCTCGTCCCTGTTGTGGTATTTTTTATTTGCTGTAATTCAGTAGAGAAGTCCATAGTAGGAACACAATAATGGCCTGTTAGGAAAGCAAAATCAGACCATCTGGTTGGGGGAAGAGACACCAGAGCAGCGATTTTCTAAAGGTGGCCCCAGGGGCATCGGGATCACCTGGGAGCTTGAAAGAAACGCAAAATCTAACACCCCATTCAGACCTCTGAAACAGAAAGTCTGGGGTGAGGCCCAGCAGTCTGTGTTGGAACGAGCCCTCCACGTGATTGGGCGGCAGCTAAAATCTGAGAACCACAACCCTCCTCCAAGCCAAGGAACCCACTGAGCTGGATTCCAGTTCTGGCTCTGCCTCTTTCCAGTTCCAGGACCTCAGTCAAAACACTGAAGCTCCCTGAGCCTGTGAGGAGACTACCATGGACTTACTGCGACCGAGCCCCCGAGATCCTTCTCAAGTCAAGGCTGGGTCCTGGAAGGTTCTCTTTCTTGGCTCCCACATCCAGGAACTCAGCCTGATTTCTCTCTCCCTCTTTTTTCTTGGATGCTGCCACTATCTTTTCTTTCCCTGTTGGTACCTCTCTCACAAGTCTGGGCACCATCTTAATAACAATAATAATAACAATTATTATTATTATTATTATTCATTCCTAACCCTCTTTGCGATAGTACCTGGATAATCCCCAAGAACACGGGTTATATTCCTGAAGTTAGGACCACCTTCCCTAATCATCCCCCAAAGGAGTTACACAATTTACCAGTAAATGTTCATTATATGAGAAGATTACAGAACTGAATTTTACTTCTTCCCTCAAAATGGTCAAAATGATTGACAAGAGTACTTGAACATCTCCAGACTTCAGCTTCAAAGATTCATTATGTTTTTGTTGGGCCACACTGAAGCGACAGTCCGAGAATCCACATAGCCAGCTGATTCTTGGCCAATAGTGGCATCAAACTTCCCAGTGCTGGTGTGCTCCCTGAAGATCGTCTGTCTTGGAACTGGAGTAAAGCACTCTGCCCAAACTCAAGTTTTGTTAGGTTAATGGATCACCTGTAAATGGCACAGGACCCCAGAAAGACCACAGATGTTTCAACTTTACAAACATGTCTCACTACTCTTCACTTCCACACCTCTCCTTTTTTTTTCATCAAGCTCTTGGTAATGATGGGTGAGAGAGCTAAGTAGCAATTTCTTGCATTTGGAGTCATTTAAGGCTTGTTCTATGAGTTCTGTCCTTGGGGACAGCCCCCTTTACCCTGTGCCCATTAGTGCGGAACCAGAATAATCCTGTTGAAATAGAGGGTACTTCTGCCTGGTTTCTAATTCTCCTGGCCCTAGATTTTTGAGGACAGGATAGCTATCAACCATACTCAAAATAGGATGCATCCTCTGAAGCAAAGAGCTAAAAGCTACAAAGGGAGCAGAATGTGGGTACAATTCCAGAGAGTTGAGTGAAGCCCCTGTCCGGCCTGTTCCACAGGCTGGAAGGAAGAAAGGCAGGAAACAAAAAGCCACCTCCACACCCTGGAAATGTGCTCACACACTCCCGCAGAAATTTTTTGACTGCCTTAACAACCTGTAACATGCATAGGAATCACTTGAGGGTCTTATGAAAATGCATATTTTGATTCAGTAGGTCTAAGATTTTGCATTTCTAACGTGCTCCCAGAGGATGCTAGTCCTGCTGTTTCACAAACCACATTTTGTAGCAAGAACTTTACTCCATTTGTGAGGTCCTTGGCTGGAGGAGGAACTATATAAACACAAGAGACTCATTAGCTGGCAGTAACACTAAGCATTTCTGCTGAGTGTTATTATCAAGCTCAACAGTATATGTGAGGTAAAATATTATGTTAATTTAGAATCTGTTTATTCTCACCTCTTTAAAGAAAAAAAAATATTTTTAAGCAGTTGCAGGGCATGTGTGTGCTATAGTTATGTGTGCATGAGTGTAGATTATATTTTGATTGCTTGGAAATTATGGTGCTCCCTACCAAACACAATGGGTGAAATATTGATATATTTTATGTAATGATTGGTATGCAGTATGATTTCTGGCAGGAAATAAGACTCTACTAAATGAATGTGACATAACATAGCAACCTGCCCCCAAATCCTTTTGGAACTGAGCCTCAGTTTCATTGTTCGTACAATGAGGGTAATAATTCCTACCTCACAGAGAGAGGTCTCTGATCCTTTGGTTGATACTAACGACAAGCCAAAGATTTTTAAGTCCATGCTTATGCATTACTCACTGTAAGGCGTATGCACACACGACTTCCGCTGCTACTGGCAACCATTTATTTAGCATCTACCATGGGCCAGATGCCACACTAAAGGCTTTGCAAACATCTCATTAAACTAGACAACAATGCGGCTATGGTAGTATTTGTATTTTCTCAGTGTCACAGATAAGGGAACTATGGTTCACTGATGCTGACAGAGTTCACGGGTAGACCGCAGTCCTACCACTCATCAGCCTATGCTCCCTTCCCATTCTCCCATGCTGGGAAGTTGTTTCCTTTATCAAGAAATTAAAACTTGGCTTTTGACCAAGCAAGTCTCATGGCAATATTTCTTCATCTCTTTTGAGTCACAGTCCCTCTGAGAATCCATGGAAGGCCATGGACCCTCTTCTCAAAAAAAATTCACATAAGCAAACACATTTTGCATTCACAACTTCCCAGGGTCCGCAAGTCCAAGACCAAGAACATATACACTACAAAATCTAGGAAGACAGGAAGGGCTTTTCTAGACTCCACGCAGAAACTGACCTGCCCTTCCAAGCACCCACTTGAAATGTTTTCCTTAACCATTTTCTTGCCCATTTTATTTTTCAAATATTTATATTGATAAAAGATTAAACACATCCCCAAATGTCAGAAACATTTCCTGACACCAGGGAGTCTATAGAGTTTCCAATTTTTAAAAGCATCTGTCATCAAAGAAACAGCCTTTCTATTATCAGTTCAGATTAGTGCACATCTCAGAGAATGGCTGTTTCTCTTTCTTTTGGTATCTGAATGAAACAAGATACTAAAAGCAAAAGAATATGATTGCTCTCTCCTGGTTCTTGACATAGAGAGACTTGAGCTGTTGTCAGAAAATATAGAGGGAAAAAAAAGTTTGGTGGTTTCTGTAACCCCCAAATATGAACAGGAAAAAAAGTGGGAGGGGAGAGCAGGGGAGAAATGGATGGTGGAAAGAGAGAGATGAGAGAGAGAAGAGACAAAATATTTATAATAATAATGGCAATAAATAAAAGAAACCTTTATTGTGCATCCTGTAGATCATGGTTCTCAAAGTGTGCTCTCTGGATCAGCAGCATCAGTGTTACCTGGGAACTTGTCAAAAATGCAAATTCTCAGGCCCTATGTCAGCCTATGGAATCAGACACTCTGGGGCTGAGGACCAGCATCTGTATTTTTTGTCCTCCTCCCCTCAATAGATTAATATTAGCATGTTTAATCATCAAAAATACACACTTCCACAAATCTTCTTCCCAAATCTTTTCCCCAAATCTGGCAAGTCGTTTTCTCTTCATTCTGCTGTTTTTTGGTGCTGGAAGAGGTGACCCCACTTGAAAGTAAGAAAAACACAGAGGACGTCGTCTCCTTTCCTCCCATCTTCCAAATGCTCCTGGTGCAATCACTCCACCTGTCAAGAATCTGAAGGCAATACTGATGTCTTCAGCTTTATCCCAGCTTCATTTTGCTCTTGAATAATGGAAAGACAAGTAGACCCCTCCCTCAAGTTTCCTAAGTCTCATTTGTACCCTTTTTTCCATCATATCTTTCTAAAAAATCTCTCCTCTCCTCCAAATATTTCCTCCATTCTCCCTTGGAAGGATGCAGTCCCACTGGTCCTCTAAAATTATTTAGGGTATAGTTCTTTGGCCATTTGGGGTGTGGCCATTTGAGACTCATAAAAAAAAAAAACGTTGTTACTGCTTTTGGTGCTGGATTCAGCCACACTAGCATCTGTCAGACCCACCTCATCAAAAATAATTGACTTGGGAGTTTTTACATAGTACAACGTTCATCCTCGAACTTGAAAGTAGCTCCTTTTTGCTCGTTGGAATGAATTGTTCTGTTTCCGCAGCATCCCCTCTTGGATGATGGTCTGCTGCGGATGGGGCCGGACGCGCGCACCTTGGGCGTGTGCTTCTGCCGGGAGCTGCGCTCTGCCTCCGGCTTGCTGACCCGCGACAACCCTGCACAGGGCGCCTGTCGCTGCCGTGCGCCTAGCTTGTTCTTAACAAGCCCTCGAAGTGACTCTGGTGCACTCTCGAGTCTGAGAATCACTGTTGTAGACGGATCCGTCATCACAGGGTCCGCCCTCCCGGCTGGTCCTAATTCAAGCCGCTGACCCTGTGATCGACCGGAGCCTGAGGCCAATGGTAAGGAAACGGGTGTTTGTTGAGCAGCTACGCGTCAAGCACTGTGTTTGTCTCATTTCACTCTCCCCAAAGTCCTAGAATTTGTGCTGTTGACCCCAATTTAAAGATTTTAAAAAATGAGATTACAAGAGATAACCATTCAAGCTTACTTCTGATTTGGTAGTGAATTCATAGTAGGATATTTGAAAAGTACAAAAAGTTATAAAGAAGAATATAGGAGTTACCCTAAACTCCACTCAAAACAACTAATAGTATCATATAACGTACCTTTTTACAGTATTTTTTTTTCCTATGTAAATCCCCTCTGGTTGCTACTATAGTTCAGGCCTCCAGAGAGAATGCCTTTTTTTCTGAGATCTGAAGACACAGGAGCCAAGGCCTCAGCCCCACAACTTGGTTCTGGTCTCTAAATGCTGGGGTCCTGATCCTTTGGTTCTCCCTCCATCCCTATATTTGATAATGCACAGATGAGCTTAGTAGATGAAGCAAGTATGCTGAAGCAGACTGAAAGCTGATCTAAAACAAAGCAGGAGCTATGACCTAGTCTAAAATAGAACAGAAGAGACTTTGATCAGGATGTAGAACAAGTTTTTTATGCTCAGTTCTCTAGAAAGAGGATAGAGGCTTGTTCTAAGATGTGCGCATCTTGCACTGGGGGCTGAAGCAAACTGCTGTTTCTGGAACATACTACAAGTATCTGTCTTGAGCAGGACATCATGGGCTCTGCACACAGGCCAAACACTGTGCACCAGAGTCAAGGAATGGACTCAAAATTCTGGGCAGCGTTTTGTGATGTTTGGATGGTTCTCTAACCCCCTGTGGAGGCTGGTGTGTCTGTTTCGTGCCAGACTCAGAGCAAATAGTAAGGATAAAAGACAAGAGGTGTAGACTTATAGATGTTGTTTCACAAAGTGTTTATTTTCCTTGCTGTAAAGACCACTTGTCCAAGTGAATCATTTTGGGTTTTGAGTTGCATTTTATTAAAGCACCTCAAAAAAAAAAGTGAAAATGTTTTTATAATCTACAGCTGTGGGAGGCCCAGACATAATGAGCTTCTTCTTTCTAGAAAAAAGAAAGAAAGAAAGAAAGAGACAAAAGAGAGCAAGAGAAGAAGGAACGGGAAGGGGAAGGAAAAGGAAGAAGAAAGAGGTAGAAAAAGGAAGGAAGGCTTAATTTTTCCCCATCCCTAGCACCAATTCTATGAAACTTGGAAGCAATTACTGCCTGACTCCCCATCCCTTAGTTTTCGTCCTATAGGAAATGAAAATGAAGATAATATGACATAGAGATTTGTCACATTCAGCATGTAGATTATTGAAATTTACTATTAACAATTTTCTCAGAAGAATGCCTTTTAGTCCCAGGGTTGTCGTATTATGCATGCTAATAGGACAATTTAGGATAAAGACAGGAAGTGGGTTCTAAAAAGAAAAGCACGATTATGTAACTTAAGGAGCAATGTGAGGTATTCGGTTATGAGAGAAAAGTTTTAATATTTTCCTTTTTACTTTTGAACAGACAATACATTCATATAGTTCAAAATCCAAAAGGTACAAAAGCAAAGAGAATGAAAAGAATCTTTTCTCATCCCTTCTCCACCACCCAGTTTTCCTCTCTGGGGATAATCAGAGTTGTCAGTCTTTTCCATCCACAAAAAAAGCAATATGCATTTATCTTTATCCCTCTCCACCGCCTCTTTTTTTTTTTTAACACAAATGGGAACGTTCAATACACACTGATCCACACCTTGCAGTGTCTCTTGAACACATTTTTGTTTCAGTATACAAAGAACTTCCTTATACAAGATCCCTGCCTTAAAAACATGCCATTTAATAGAGGTTCCTTCTAGCTGCTCTTGTTTGTGCCTGCTTCATTCCTTGTTTTTATGGTTTTCTGTCTCTGCTTTCATTGCAATCCTCTTTTCTATTCCTCTTATATTTCATCTGGCTTAAAGGAAGATCAGATCTTTCTGCTCCAGTGACCCTAAGCTTCTGAGAACTTCAGTGTGACAGAAGAAAAATCCTTGCGGTTCTGAGCTCGTACTTTCCTAAAGAGGCAGATATGCAAGTGTGTAAGAAGCAAGGAGTAGGGACATGACAGGAAATGGAATACATTTGAAGACTATAGAAATCAATATTGTCTCTATTGATAGGAATGAAAATTGATATATTTCTGGTGGCCACTTTGAAAAAAAATATCAAAAGGGTGAAAGATGTCTGTACCCTAGGGAAATGACCAGAGACTCCAATTATTGTAGCAAAACAAAGATAACAAAGTTACCAAATTATTTATAACAGCAAAAATTTAGAAACAACCTAAATAGCTAGATTGATTCTGTAAATTACAATGCATTCATAAATGAAATATTACCAGGTAGGGGAAAATGTTCCCCACAGAATTTTTCTAAAAAATTATAACAGCAAAAATTTCAGTCTGTATATTTACTTTGAAGTAAAATTAATAGGAAACGTTTGAGACTCAGCATGCACCAGACCCTCTTTGCAACATTTAAATGCTGCAAAAACAAAACAAAACAAAACAAAACAAAAAAAGACTTAAAACAACCACATAAATCAGGGACTACAAGTATTTCCAATTTGCCCATGAGATAAATGAGGCTCAGAGACGTTAAGTAACTTGGATTAGACCACACAGTTGGCAAGTGGCAGGGCTGGGACTTGAACCCAGGTAGATCCATACACTCAACCCCATGTGATGACCACATGTAACAAAATGAAATTAGGTTATGGTTTTTAATGGCAGCCATAGGGGTAAAAAAAAAAAAAGAATCTGCATAGGAAAAAGCCTCTCTCTGAGAGCAGAGAGAAGAGACTAAGGGAGGGGGTCAAAGCAGGGTCTGCCTGCATTTTAGGGGTTCAGTTCCGAGATGCCTAATAGGGGGAACTGAAATCCATGGTAAACAATAAATTTAAGGAGACCTGGAAGAGACCAATAGGAGTCAACTTGGTATTTAAAGACAATTTAATTTATTCACAAAATAGGCCACGAAGGATTCCAGATTTAAAAAACAACAAGCAACGTGCAGGTGTTTACAAGTCTGAACTTGGAAAATGATCAATTATTTATGTGTTTACTCACATAAATAATTTCTTTAGTTTTTAATAATTGCTTAGATTGCCTTTTTAAAATGATCTTTCTTCATGCATCTAGAGGTAAACTAAAATACTCAAAGTAAGAATAAAATAAGGCTCTTTGTTATAAGACAAAACAAAGCCCCATTCCACCCCACCCCCACTCCCCACCCCCAAATCTCAATATTCAGCTTATATATTGAATAATTGATTTGGGAGACATTGGTCACATTTTGTAACCTTTCCTTGGAAATGCTTTCAAAACTATTTTCACTCTTAATTTAGTATTCCATGATGTTTTTAACAACAACCAAAAAAATCATTTTACCTATATCATTTACCACACTTGTCACCAAATAACATCTCTATGTTTCCAGAAGTTCTAATTATGTTGTTTGAAAACATAATTAGTCACATTAATTTACCACATATGTAACTTCACATTTAAAAAACCTACTGCATAATGGCTAGAAGTAAATACCAGAAACTACCAGACTCCAACCCAGCAGTCTGGACTCCTGAAGACGATTATATAATAATGTAGATTACAAGGGGTGATAGTGTGATTGTGATTGTGTGACAAATCACACAAATCACACAAAAAACTAAATGACAAATGGGATGGGATGAGGGGATGGTTTGGGTGTTCTTTTTTCATTTTTATTTTTTTATTCTTGTTCTGATTCTTTCTGATGTAGGGAAAATGTTCAGAAATAGATTGTGGTGATGAACGCATAACTAGATGATCATACTGTGAATGGTTGACTGTATACCATGGATGATTGTATGTTATGTGAATGTGTCTGAATAAAACTGAATTAAAAAAAAAAGAAAAAAACCTACTGCATAAATTTATCTACATGTAAATACACATATCTAGAATTTATTCAAGGCATATGAGCACAGCACTCCTTAAAGTACAATAAACAGTATTTCCGCTTTGTGGCATAATGGCCTTGGGCCTTCAGCAAACTAAAATAAACTCTTCTAATTTTTCAGTTGTATGTTAAAACCTTAAATCCACCACATAAATATTCCAAAACCAACTAAGAGCAGTAAGCTGATGGCTGGGTAGGGAGCACGATGAAAGGGATTATTCTAAGGCTTTGTGGGAGCAAGGGGAAGCGCATTTCTTGACCTTCTGTACTGAAAGGCTCCTTTTCATCTGGTTTCAATTCTCTTGTTTGTGCACCTTGCCATATTTATTATTGAATTCCTCGTTTCTCCTTCTTGTTTCATGTTCCATGTTCCAATGATTTATGAGAAATTGCTGATCTAGATGTTATCTTTGGCTTCCAGCCACTGCAGAGAGCCCCTTAAGAATGCTGAGAGAATAAATGTGTTTTGAGCTACTCAATGCCCAGGCTGAACAGATGTCCATCAATTCATGAAAAATGCCAGCTAAGATGCCTTCATAAGATGTATTTTTCTTATTAAACACAGCAGCAACAAAGAGTGTTTTCAAAATCACAGATATTTTTCTCTCTTTGATGGATGGTTGTTAGAAATGGTGAGACTTGGTCAAAATAATCATTCGAGGAGAAATCTGGTCAAAGAGAGATTTTGTTTGTTTAGGTCAAGATGAAATGTATGTTTTCTACATCAGAGACCTGCCTTATTTACCTTTACTAAAAAATGAAATATACTCATGGCATTCCAGCTAATTTCTAAACATCTCCATCAGGGTGCTCAAATTCATACGTGTATAGGGAGTGAAAGGTTTTTTAATTGTGACCAGTTTTCTCTTGCTTAACTATGTGAATTAGCAAGTCAAATGTACTTGGAGAACAATCATCTAATTAGATAAATTTTACATGCTAATCAAATGTTTGGGGACTTCTCTCCATTCTTCCTCCCTCCATTTGAGGTGACTGAACATATCCCAAGAACATACTGCTTTCACTGCACCTTATCTTTTTATGCAAGTTCTTCTATAACTAAACTTATTGAAATATTATATCAAAACATGTGTACAGATTCTTTTGTGGGCTTAGTGTTTCACAACTTTTGTGCAAAGAATTTAATAATTTTTAAGTGACTTCAGGGTATCAATATATCAAGTCCTAATTATTTATTTCCATATATTTCTCAGAGTAAAATCAGAATAGCAACACACAGAATGAAGACAACATCTAAAAGAGGTTAAAGAATACGATAATAAACAGTGCACTTGGTGGAAAAATTGGTATATAATAGTGAAAGGAGAAAAGAAGTCCTTTTTTTCATGATATTAAGGCAGAGACTGGATACTTTTACCCTTTTCTTCACACAGCTGTGATAAAGCACCTGGAGCAATGGATGAAATTCTAGTTTGGAAGTTAAAAAATTAAAAAAAGAAATAAAGAAAGATTGTTTTAATAAATCAAATGTTCATTTATGCAGTTCCAAATACTTAAATCCTAGGGTACATAAGGAATAATTGAAAAAAAATCTCAAAACGGATCATATAACTCTGAAGAACTTACAAAAGACATTCAATCTTGGCTAAGGGAAAGTATTTAATTTCCAGTTTTGTCCTTCTTTATGGAACTCATCAACTTAATTTCCAAAACTAAATGTTAGATATTCTAGGCCACAAAATGCTAGTAGTGTTTATTTCTGGGTGGTGATATTAAGTATGATTTTCCTTTCCTTCTTTCTGCTTTTCCATGTTATATTGTTTTAATATTCTTAAATTTATAGTGTTTGTTACTTTTCTGATTTGCTAATGCTGCCATTTTGCAAACACCAGAAATGGATTGGCTTTTATAAGGAGGGTTTATCTGGTTACACAGTTACAGCCTTAAGGCCATCAAGTGTCCAAGGTAAGACACCAGCAATAGGGTACCTCCACTGGAGAAAGGCCATTGGCATTTGGACCTCTGTTAGCTGGGAAGGCACATGGCTGGCATCTGCTTGCTCCCAGGTTGCATTTCAAAATGGCATTCTCTAACATGTTTCTGTATCAGCTTCTTGGGGCAAACTCTGCTTTCAAAGGCCATCTTCAAAATGTCTCTGTAAGTTGCAACAGCAAGCTCCTTCTGTCTGAGCTCTTATATAGGGCTCTAGTAAACTGCTAAACGGGCAGGACCACACTTTCATGGAAATTATCTAATCAGAGTTATCACCCACAGTTCGGTGGGTCACATCCCATGGAAACAACCCAATACAAAGGTTCCAACCTAGTCCACACTAATATGTCTGCCTCCACAAGACTGCATCAAAGAACATGGCTTTTTCTGGGGAACACAATATATACAAACTAGCACAGTTACTTTCATACTTTGAGTGCATACATAGAAGTGCAGTTTGTAGTGCACAATGACAAAGAAATGGGTTTTATTGAAGAAGGTTTTCAGAAGGATGGTGTTCCAGTTTGCTAATGCTGCCGTTTTGCAAAACAACAGAAATGGATTGGCTTTTATAAAGGGGGGTTATTTGGTTACAAAGTTACAGTCTTAAGGCCATAAAGTGTCCAAGGTAAGGAAGGCATCAACAATAGGGTACCTTCACCAAAGGAAGGCCAAAGTATCCAGAAAACCTCTGTTAGCTGGGAAGGCATATGGCTGGCATCGGCTTGTTCCCAGGTTGCATTTCAAAATGGTGTTCTCCAAAATGTCAGCGTCAGCTTTCAATGGCCATCTTCAAAATGTCTCTAAGCTGCAGCAGTTCTGAGGTCCTTCTGTTTGTGAGCTTTTATAGGGTTCCAGTAAACTAATCAAGACCCATGCTTAATGGGTGGGGCACAGATCCATGGAAATAATCTAATCAAAGGTATTACCACAGTGGAGTGAGTCACATCTCCATGGAAACAGCCTAATCCAAAGATTCAAACTTAATCAACCCTAATATGTTGCCCCACCCAAGACTGCATTAAAGAACATGGCTTTTGGAGGACCTAATATATCCAAAATAGCACAGATGGTTTCTTAACTACTTTACATTCTGGGATTGAGAAGCCATAATATATTGTAGTATTGTAACTATCCAGGCTAGGAACCTAAGTGTCTTTTTCTATGAAGTATACAACCAAATGGCAAATTTTTTGATATATATATTTACCACAATAAACATTTTTAAAAGAATTTTATAGAAAGCTTAATTAAGAAGAACCAGTATGAGACTGATGTCATCAAGATGACAGAGTTAGAAGCTCTATGGAATCTTTGAACAACTGGCAAAAACTGGAGAGCCATTTTTTCTCAGAGCTCCAGAAAATAGTTAAAGGGTTGCTGTAACTGGGCAAGTGCCAAATCGAGTAAAAGACACCAGTTCTGGCCTCTCCTCAATCCCCGCTCCAGGTTGGTATGGAGCCACCCCACATTCTCAGTGCAGGTCCCTGCTCCCAGTTTCAAAGGAATCCAAGAACCTCTATGCGCATACTGGAGTACAGGTATGTCTGTACCTGTCTATCTGGTACTGAATCAGAACACTGATCTCTGGTTCACCCTCCCAGAGCTTGTCCTGCACATGAAAACAGCTTGTGGGCAGTTAAATTAGTGCAAGAAACAATCAAATTGCAGTGGTCTAGGGAGAAGGGTTACCACCTTTAAGACATACAGCAGAGCACCCAGAACCTGGAGGAAAGACTGTTTTATAGGGACAGGAGGGGTCATTGAGATCCATGTAAACAGAGGAATTCCTAAGGCCATGGGCACATGCCTAGTTGGAGACACATGCTCAGAAAAGACCAGAGAGAACTGTATGCTTTCACCTCAGGCTACTCTTCAAGTTCATTGTTAGTATGGCTAAGCTCTGAAGGAGAGCACCAGCCAACACAGAGCCAATCTACAAAGACTGTGAAAGGTGTTGTGTTTGTTGGCTGGTTGGCTAGGTTGTTTTTTTGTTAGCTCCTGGCATTCAAAAAAATCTCTATTATGACACTAGCTGGATATAAACTTAAGGAATAGATACCTCAGGAACTAACTTCCAGAGTTAACACATTAAACATTAAAATGTCCAGTGAAGCAAAAGATTGCAAGTCATACAAAGAAACTGGAAATAATGGCCCATCATTAAACATCAAAAATCATCAACAAAAAAGACCAAACTTGGATATACCAGACAAAGAATTTTTTAAAATGGTCTCAAATATGCACAAAGAGTCAAAGAAAAATACAAAGAACTAAAGAATATCAGGAAAATGATATCTAAACAAAATGAGAGCTTCAATAAAGAGACAGAAATTATAAAAAGAAACAAAACAGAAATACTGGAGCTGAGGACCACAATAACTGAAATTTAAAATTTCCTAGAGTAGTTCACTAGCAGATTGAAGCTGGCAGAAGAATCAGTGAAATTGAAGATTAAACAATGTAAATTATTCAGTCTGAGAAGAAAGAGAAAAGAATGAAGAAAAGTGAACTTAAGAGACTGCAGGATACCATCAAGCATACCAATATATGCATGACGGGAGTGCCATAAGGAGAAGAGAGAAAGGGGCAGAAAGAATATTCAAAGAAATAATGGCTGAAAACTTCCCAAAGTTAATGAAAGTCATCAATATACACTTCCAAGAAGCTCCACAAACATCAAACAGGATAAACTCAAAGAGATCCACAGTCAAACACATTATAATCAAACTATGAAATGTCAAAGAAAAAGAGAGTCCTAAAATCTGCAAGAAAGAAGCAATACATCATGTACAAGGGAGACTCAATAAGATTATACCAATTTCCCATCAGAAACCATGGAGGCAAAAAGGTAGTGGAACGACATCTTCAAAGTACTGAAAAAAATAATTGCCAAGCAAGAATTCAATATATGGTGAAACTGTTTAAGAAAATGAGGGAGAGGTTAAGACATTCCCAGATAAACAAAATCCAAAGAAGTTCATCACTGCTGTCTGCTGTGCTGGTTTGGATGTGTTATGTCCCCCAAAATTCCATGTTCTTCAGTGCAATCTTGTGGGGGCAGATATATTAGACTTGATTAGTTTGGAATATTGGACTGTTTCCATGGAAGTGTGGCCCCACCCATTCAGCATGGGCCTTGATTAGCTCACTGGAGTCTTATAAAAGCTCACAAATAGAAGGACCTGAGCAGCTGCAGCAGAGACAGACATTTTGAAGATGGCCATTTAAAGATGACACTGACATTTTGGTGAATGCCATTTTGAAACGCAACCTAGGAGCAAGCAGATGCCAGCCACGTGCCTTCCCAGCTAAACAGAGGTTTCCTGGATGCCATCGGCCGTCCTTCAGCAAAGGTACCTTATTGTTGATGCCTCAGCTTGGACATTATTATGGCCTTAAGACTGTAACTTTGTAACCAAATAAATCCCCTTTATAAAAGCTGATCCATTTCTGGTGTTCTGCAAAACAGCAGCATTAGCAAACTGGAACATCTGCTCTGCAAGAAATGCTAAAGAGAGTTCTTCAAATTGAAAAGAAAGGACAGTATACTGAAGCTGCATAAGTAAACATCTCCCAGAAAGATAACTACATGAGTAATTATAAATGTCAGTATTATTGTATTTTTGGTTTGTAAATCCACATTTTAATTCTTACAGGATCTAAAATGCAAACACATAAAAAATAATTATAAATCTATGCTTTTGGACACATTATGTATAAATATATAATTTATGAAAAGAACTACATAAAGATGGGGTAGAGAAGTATAAGAACATAGTTTGTATATGCCATTGAAGTTAAGATTTTCATAGATTTGTGATGTTAAATTTAAGCTCCATGGTAACCACAAAGAAAAAAAATCTGAAAAATATACATAGAAGGTGTGGTAGTTTGAAGCTGTTAAATATCCCTGAAAAGGCCATGTTCTTTTAATCCATTCCTGTGGGTACAGACCTATTGTAGGTGGGACCTTTTGATTAGGTTATATCAATTGAGATGTGACTTGCCTCATTCAGGGTGGGTCTTGACCCTCTTGCTGGAGTCTTTTATAAGAGGATAAAATGCATAAAGAAGCTAGGAAATGAAATTCAGAGAAGCACCCAGAGAAGCTGACAGACAGAGCAGCCAGAAGCTGAAAGCAATGAAACCCAGGAAAGAAGGACCAGCAGATGCCAGCCATATATCTTCTCATGTGACAGAGGTGTCCTGGATGCCAGCAGCCTGTCTTTGGAGAAGTTATCCTGTCAATGCCTTAATTTGGACAGTTTCATGGCCTTAGAAATATAACTTGTAAGTGAATAAATCCCCAGTGTCAAAAGCCAGTCCATTTCTGGTTCATTGCATTTCAGCAGCATTAGCAAACTAAAACAGAAGGAAATGTGAAGGGATTCTAAATGATTGACTACAAAAGATCAACTAAATACAAAATTAGGCAAGAATGGAAGAATTGAGGACAAAAAGACTTTAAAAACCCAGTACCAAAATGGCAGAAGACAATCCTGCAATATCAGCAATTACTTGGTGTAAAGAGATTAAACTTTCTAGCCAAAAGGCGGAAGTTGGGAGAATGGATAAAAAAGCGTTACTCAAGTGAATGGAGGGCGAAGGCATGTAGGTACTGCGCATGCGTTCGTGTGACGTGAG
>PVKY010004785.1:0-18602 GCA_004027775.1 Bradypus variegatus
CCCCACCCAACTGTGGGTGATGACTCTGATTGGATAATTTCCATGGAGGTGTTGGCCCACCCACTGGGTGGGTCTGAACTAAATTACTGGCGCACTATATAAAATCAGACAGAAGGAGGGAGCATGCTACAGCCAAGAGGGACACTTTGAAGAAAGCACAGGAGCTGCAGATCAGAGAGTTTGAGATGGCTGTTGAAAGCAGACTCTTGCTCTGGAGAAGCTAAGAGAGGACAAATACCCCAAGTGGCAACTAAGAGTGACATTTTTGAGGAACTGCAGCCTAGAGAGGAACGTCCTGGGTGAAAGCCATTTTGAAACCAGAACTTTGGAGCAGATGCCAGCCACGTGCCTTCCCAGCTCACAGTTTTTCCGGACACCATTGGCCATCCTCCATTGAAGGTACTTGATTGTTGATGTGTTACCTTGGACACTTTATGGCCTTAAGACTGGAATTGCAAAACCAAATAAACCCCCTTTTATAAAAGCCAATCCATCTCTGGTGTTTTGCATTCTGGCAGCATTAGCAAACTAGGATACCATCCCACGGCATCAGTACAGACACCACTTTAAATTTCCACAGTGCTTTAAGTTCCTCGAGGGATCACATCTGATTCCCACAAGCAGTGATCCTTTGAGGGGGGCAGGTTATGGGGAGAATGGGGCTTAGAGAAGTGACTTGACACAGCAAGTCAGTGACAAAGTAGACTCTGAAAACATCAGTTCTCCAAACAATTTTCTTTAAAATTATGACTCAGATTTATAGCTCACGTTATCTCTAGAAAATTTGAAATAGGAAAAAAAAAACATAAAATTTAACTTCTAGAGTGCTTTAAATAAATGGACTTCCAAAGCCACACATGGTCAATGGGAGGATCCTTTTTTTTTTTTAAGAAGATCACATTAATTTCATTTCTGAAGACACATTTTTATGTGGTATTATCCACTCCAGCCATTTTTTTCTGAGTTTGGTGATTTGCAAAACTGCTGCAGCAGGATGTTTAGAGGGAACAAATTGCAAGCTGAGTGTGCTTCATAACCAGCATGAGCAGTGGGGAGATCCAGCTGGCCTGCTCCCACCATTCCATAAGCCACTGGTTATTTTATGTCATCTTTGGTCCTGACTTCTTTTTTAAAAGTGTATCAGTCTTCACAATAAAAGTACAGGTAGAATCCCTTTATGCTAGTTTGAAAGGCATCAAAATTGCCTTTTCATTCAACCCTCTTTAAAACAGAGGCCCATTTCTGCAGTGTACAAAAGAGGTAACCATTTTTGGTACGCTATACGTGCAGACAGTTATGCAACAAGGCAGAATGGGGAGAAGAGGGAGCCTGCATTTATTCCATTTGCTGTCACACAGTTTGAATGTACCACAAGATATTCATAATAAAATCCTGCTTGGATTTCTGAAATTCTTAATAACTTATAGGAAACCTGGTATCTTCTGAGACGTGCAAAGAGCATCCTCGACTTTGGGGAAAGTCTGACATCAAATCAAGGCTGAGAGGCAAGAAATCAATTCCAGAAGGGAGTCTTTTCTCATCTTCTTTGGAGCCACTGAGGATGAACTGAACAGGAGTTTCCATTCCTATACTTAACATTTTTAAGAGATTTATTCTCCTGTACCCCTTCTCTTTTAGGGATGTACAGATTTTTTTAAATGCTACATTAAAATTTTCCAGAATTAGCTTTCCCTGTATTGTTTTAGTCTACCAGTCTGTAAAATAGTCTCAACTAAGAAAGTGCTGAAATATGAGTCTGGAAACCAATGATTACACTCTGGAAACCTTTCAGGCTGTTTCAGGGTTCTTAAAACTTGACACAGATACACAGGTTTCCCTTAGGTCAGAGCCCCCAATCCTGACAGTTTGTTTATCTTTTGTTTAATTAAAAGTATTAGTGATCTAATAAAGAAGGATTCATAGTAGAAATCTGTTACCTAAGATGGTTATTCTGTTTCACTCAGGTACCAGAAAACAGAAAGGCCTTTGTCATCAAATTCCCTATTATAAGGTGGGAAGTGGGGAAATGTTCACTTTGGGAGTAAATCTCAAATGAAATGATCCTCCTCTCTCAGCCCAAAGTGCATACGATAATTTTAACCGTCACTCAACAGAATAATCACACAGTAAAATCAGAAATTAGGAGCAGAACTTAGGACTGTTCCTTTCCCTCAGGTCTGAAAGCTTTTCCTGACATTTCTTGATTCACAACAGAAAGGCTGAACTGAACTCAGTTTCATTTCCAGGTCTTGAACACACGGAATGTGATAACTACTGATGCATTCATGAATAGCAATTTGGGGTTCCTAGGAATTTTTACAAGTAATTACAAATCTTTTGTAAGCAACTCATCACAAAATGCAAGGATTGGTTGGGGCCTCTCAAAAGCCTCACCCTCCAGGACTGGCCTTCATGATGATATATGCTGAAATGGATGTTATCTGTAGCCGTACATGGCAAATTAATAAACAGCAAATACAGTTAAGAATGCAAATCTAAAGTTTGATATATATTTTGAGTAACCAAATAAATACCAAGCTCCTCCCACCCCCCATTCCTCCCCATTTGGGAGGTTTTTTTTTTTCCTTCTAGAACAAAATGAAACCTTCAACATATTCTTCCACTGAAAAAGCTGAAGTTTCATTTCACAGACTTAAAGGTGAAGGGGCCCTTGGAGCTGTAGCACCAGAAGAAACAGAAGGAAGAATGTGGATGATGGCTTCGTTTGGAATCATCAGGCTCTGACAACCTATCATTTTGGTTTCTCACTAGTAGCTTTTTGTGAAATTCCCGAACAGTCTTATTATTCTCGGTATTAATATCACTATTAAAATAAGTTCCTGTGGAGGACTAGGGGGAAACAAACTGTTAATAAAATGTCTTCAAATCTCTTTTCTCAGTAAACAAAGCAGCACGTTCATCATACAAATCAGTCTGGATTACATCTTCCCATGAACAACGCTTGAAACCTTTAATCCCGACACCATCTACAAATTTTAATCTTTTGCCTTTACAAAGGAGACTAACTTTGTAATTTTGTTAGCTTAGGTTTGTGTTTTGTCCTTCATGAAGTGCTGTTGGCTTCTGGCCAAAAGTACATTAATTTTTACTGGACCCAAGTGGTCAAAAAATCACCAACATATTAAAAGTATCATGAGCTGTCATTCGACTTATGGCATCTTCAGAAACTGCCAACTTTTCCCCTCACATTGATGCCCTGCACAGGAGATGTTTATTCTGCTTACAAATGAGCACTCAGTTGACTTCCTTTCGGTCTTGCTTCCACAGGAAGCAGATACTTGGCAAATGTGCAAGGAGAGGACGATCAGCTGTGGAAGTTCTGCACGGCCGTCTGTTTCTGCGAGAGCCGGAGAAGCTCCTCTCGGATTGCTTTGATGAGAGAGGCTGAGGAGTGGCCAGGCTGCAGGTCTTCGGTGGAGCTGGTGGGGTAGCCCAGGCTCGGGCCCTGCAGACCCCTGTGGTGGAGGTTACCGGGGGGAGCTGAGGGCTCCCTGCCCAAAGTCCTTGGCACCTGGAAGAGCGGTGAAGAATACTCTTGATGTCCAAGCATGTGTGTCTGAAAAACATGGCAAACATTACTATAATTCCCACAGAGGAACAAGAGGAAAAATTAAATTCAGATTGGCATTTGGTGTGCCCTCATAGTGTCCTCTCCTATTCAAAACTCAGCCCTGCAAAAGGGCCGCCTGAGATTGGAACGGAAGTATCAACTGTGGAGAAATTTGTTCAAGAGAAAGGATATAAGGAAACTCTTGAACTTAACAGATGCTGAATGAACACTGGGTTCAAGACAGACAGAAAGGATAAATGAGTGTCTAAATAAATGGATGGCTCAGCTCAGTCCAGGTGGCTAAGTCCCTGTGTCACTGTATGTAGAGGTGAGTGGGTAGAACAAACGGGGTGGTGGTGGTGGTCTGGAGCTCCTGGCCCACTGGGAGAATAAGGGACCTGGGGTGGAAGGGAGGGTAGAGTACCCACAGAGGTGACAGGCAGGACAAGTAACCTGAGAGTTGAAAGAGGTGAGCAGAGAGAGGCAAAGGAAATGACAAGGAAGACAACCAGCTTTGCTGAGGTTCTGCAGCTCAGGGAAGGTGTGGGTGTGAACACATACAGGGCCCATGAAACAGAACACGATCACGAGATCATTTTCTCTATCTCTCTATCTATCTGTCATTTAGCACTGTAGAGCCTTTTCTTTAAAAAGTTATCTGCACTAAAACATACAATAGTCTTGCTGATACTTGCATAATATAGATTAATTAGGTACTAGTTTGATAAGAATTATATTTTTCAGTGATTTTTTTCCAGTGGGATTAAGTTTTTTTTGCATATATATGTATGTATATACGTGTGTATGTATATATAAATATATACACACACACACACACACACACACACACAAGTGCTAAATCTATGCTTTTATTCACGCTAAGATCAAGTTATTAACCTGGCAAGCATGGCCTAATGAAGGAGAATATTTAAGAAAACAACAAATCTTTCATTCAATTAATTCAATACGTACTTTTTAAGCACCCAATCTGCACTGAGCATTGCGCTAGGTTGGGAACACAACAGTGGAAGATACATCCCTGTCCTCAGCGAACTTATAGTTAAGCTAGAAAAAAATGCTCTTAAAAGGAAGCCAATATAGCAAGCGTCCAAATTCAAAACCAGAGGGTGGCAAACTACAGGCTATGGCTGACCTACCAAGTTCAGCCCACTATCTGTTCCGTAAATAAAATTTTATTGGAAATGCAGCTACACCCATTCATTTACATGCTGCCTATGGCTGCTTTCCAGCTACAATGGCAGAGTTAAGTGGTTGCGATAGAGCCCATAGAGTTCACAAGGCCTAAATATTTACTCTTTGGTGCTTCACAGAACAAGTTTGCCAACCCCTGCTCTAGACCACAGCTTGGCATCCTTATAGCTGGCAGGCCAAATCTTAATTTATTCACTCGCCTTGGGCTTTTACATGTGTGTGGCTGGCAACTCCCAGGTCACTGCCTATCAGAAGGTACCCACATACAGGAAGTGCCCCTAAGTCCTGGACAGGAGCCTGAGAATCACTGGGGAAATGCCAGTATATGGATGAGGTAGCAGCCAGAAGCATCTGGAGGTGGTAGAGCAGCCACCCCCATTCCAAACGCTTCACATGTTGATTACGACAGCCCCGTCATGTAGTCACTATTATTAAACCCACATTGTGGATGAGGAAACGCAGGCACAGGGAGGAGAAATAACTATTCAAGGCTGACACGGTTAATAAGCGGTAGAGACAAGATTTGAACCCAGGCAGCTGAATCCAGAGATCAGGCTCTAAGCACTAGACTTCACTGCTTCCCAGCTTGTCACTCCTCCCATGTTTCACTTCTCCAAATTAGTGACAGACAACTCCAAAGACGACAATAGATTTGACAGGAAGACCCACAACACCTTCATGAAACTAAGTTAGGCACAATGAAGGAAGAAAAATAAAAATGTCAGCCAACTTAAAGCAGATACCTGAGATTATAATACTGTATTCTTTAGGGAAAAATCAGATCCTGAAGTTAATTTCCTCTCATTGGATAAAAGTATTCAGTATCAAAGGAATTGCGTGTCTTTGCTGGGAATGGTACACAAATTCAATGGAAGTTATGGCATAAACAGTAAGGATAAAACAAAACATTATTTTTTTTCAAAGTTCCTTAATTTATCCCCTGAGGATATAAAGTTTTTGAGAAAAACAAATGAAAGCATTTGCAGAAATTACCTGTGCCCATATTGTTAGTACTTGATGCTAATTTTTCTCCCAGTGAAGATTCCATTCTCATAAAGAATGAAGGAGAGTGATTAGAAGTTTCAAAAAGAAAATCTGTGCCTTGAAAGGCCCCAGCTGTGTGCTTATTGCAAAATCATCTTCTCATGGTGGTCATAATGGAAATGATGTTAATCAACTCAAAGTAAAGCACAAACAGTAAGTGAGTAGGTATAAAAGACCATGAATATTTATACAGCAATCACACCAAAGATAGACTAGATTTTAGTCACCTATAGGTTCAAATTTACTACCTTTGAAATCTGCCCTAAGAAAAATTATATATGTTCCAAAAGCTCAATGTCAATTCTTTCCCACTCTGGGTGGGAAAGAATTTATTACCTAAGAACTGTAACAAAAAACATAACTAAGGAGGAGGAAACTGTGAGGGAGATTAAAACTTTTAAAATGGAGATTTAAAAACGGGATCCCCAAAGCAGAAGCAGCTTTTTAAGTCATCATGTCTGAATTTCAGTTGATGATCCAAGCACAAGATACTCACGGCTTCTCTTCGCCCGGCTTCATCCTCCCCGTGCGAAGGCCATCCGGGTCCCCCGTACTGGCCGCCTCTGGGGGGCGGGACCTCCACTGGCTGAGCGCCAATTCTGCTGGCAATTCCCACCTGCGTAAGCTGCTGGGCCTGGGAGCCTGGGAGGAGACACGTGGGGAGCAGCCTGGTCAGCACTGCAGGAGAGTGAGGCTGTCCTGCAAGACACCTTCAGCTCTGACTGATACCGGGCACTGTTCACACCTGGTGCCGAGTCTACTCCAGAGAACGGCATTTCCGCAAAAAAAAGGTGCCATGGGCTTTCGCTTCCTTTTAACAGGAAGGTTGACAGTGATGTTTTTTATTTTCTTGAGTAGACACCAAAGGACTGATTATAAAGGGATATTAGAAGGCACTTCCGGTCACTTCTGTTATAAACAAGGATGATCTTATTTATTCAGAATAAAGGAGTAGAAGGGTTTGGGGCCATAATGAAGCTGAATGAATATGGCTCCTTCCAGACTGTGGCTTTACAAGGAAGCCGGAAACACAATATGCTTTTTTTCTTAAAAGGCAGGGTGTATATTTATTTATTTGAATTCAGAATATTAGAGTAAATTTTCATTATACTTACCACATACTTACCAAGTTTTCATCACTTGCCTATATCACTTAAAATTTTAAAACCATTTATCCAGCTTCATCAATGAGGCACACGGATGGGAAAGCTAGAAAGCTACAGAGTTAATTTAGAGTTAATTCTCCTACACTTACACATGCTATGGCCTCATATGGATATGAAAGCCACTCTTTAAACAATTTTATTTTCCTCCTTCATCAACTTGTAGCACATGAAAATATCCCTAGACTTTAAATTAAGAGAGGAAAAAGGTGGTCTTAAAGCACTGTGAAATACAGTACTTATTTCCAAATTGCGGATCATCAGATAAACCTATGACGTTTAGACTAGTACTATAAATATCCATAAATTTCACAGGGGTAAAGGAGGTGGCCCTCTGAACCGCAAGTCTACTCCCAGTCTAGTTGTATAATTAACAACCTCAGTTAAACAACACATTTCTAAAAACTCCTCAATGGTTTTATCTGGATATAATTAAAGGTCAGGAAAAACCATCCAGGCTCCTACCAGAGCAATGCACTCTGCTGGAACATGTAGTCACTGCAAATTCATAAGTAATAACATTATTAAGACTTTAGAACCGTTGTCCAACAGTCATGGTTTAAGTGAACCTTTGCAAAGAACTACAAATGCAGAGCAGTGCCCCTCATTACTGACAGAGGTTCAGACAACCGCATAAGGAGAAAAGCATATCATTTGTGTTTAAATCGCAATAGTAGTTGAAATCATAATTCAGGCTGTTAAAAAAACAGCATAGCCTTTCCCCTTGATTCAACATGGGTCACTCCAACCAGCAAGGCTGGGTTTGTATTCCAGCTCAGCCTCTGACAAACCCTGAGACCTTGGCAAACTACCGCCATCCCGCTGAGCCTCAATTCTTCACTTTTCAATTGGGGATCAAAAACGCTACCTCATGCAGTTATTTTGAGGATTAAAAGGGATAAAATAGGTCAAGTACCAAGCACATAGGAGTCATCCAGTTCATCTTAAATTCCCCTATTCAGGCTCTTCAGGAGCTCATTTTAAATAGCTATACAAGTTACTCACTGGTGCCCTTATTACTAGCTATTTAGAAGGCTAACAATTTTTTTTTTTGCTATTATAAACAATGCTGTGATAAATGCTTTCAGAGATTCTCCACAATATTTTCGATTTCTTTGGGCCTGGGGGCTAGGGAGTAGAGGAGAGGAAGGATGTGATTTTCAAAAGTAGAATTACCAAATCAAAGGCTTGTAAGTCATATGGCCGCACTGCTTTCCAAAAGTTTAATGATTTATAGCAACACCAGAGAAAATATAATAGTAATAATAACAGCAGCTAATATTCATTGAGAGTTTATGATATGCCAGGCACTATTTTGAGCACTTTACATTTGCAAGTGACTTCTTTAACCATCAAAGCAACCATGGGAGGTTGAATACTAACATTCTCTCCATTGTATGGATGAAGGAAGTAGATGTTAATTTTATCACACCATATTATCATGAAAACAATTTCATAATTGATGGTATCTCATTGTGGCTTTAATTTGCATTTCTTTAATCATTATCAAAACTGGGCATTTTTTATGTGTTTATTTTACAACATGGACACACACACACACACACACCCTTTGTGAATTATTTTCCTTGTCTTTTGCCCACTTACATTTGAAGGCTTTTTTTTTTAACCAATTTATACTAGCTATCCTCTATAAAAAAATATTTGTAGTCACATTTGCTATAGATTTTCCCTAGGCGCTATTCATCATTTATTTATTTATTTATTTCATTATTATTTTTTTTTCTACAAAAAAGTTTTTTTTTTGGTGAATAATAAAAAAAGATAATAAAAAGAAAAATAAAGTGTCATACAATACAAATATATTAGTAAGAACAGAAAACACCACCACTACCAAGAATCCCATATCCCTGTCTTATATCCCCCCTCATACACATTTAACTTTGGAATATTGCCTTTGTTACATTTCACGGAAGCATATTACAATGGTATTGTTGACCATAGACTCCAGATTGCTTTGATTATGTTTTTTCCCAAATACCATTCCTTTTTCAACACTCTGCATGTTTGGCGTTCATTTGTTCTCCCATCACTTATTTTTAATAATTTTTAGACATACGATTTTTTTATAGTCAAAAGATCAGCTTTTCTAGACAGTTTAACATTTTTCTATTACTTTAAAGTTACACAATTTAATCTTTTATTATTAGAAATTATTGGAATATAATTTCCACTTTAAAGGCTTGATAAATAGTTTCTATAGTCTTCTAGATTTTTTATTTAACAATTAATACGTCTGAATTTATTTTGATAGATGAAGTGTCACAAGGCTCAAATACACGGTAATTAACTGGAGAAATGACACTCACTGCAAATCATAGCACTTGTACAATATGGGAAATCCTGTAGGATATCAGCATAGATTATTTGTTTTGTCAACTGGCTGTGGTAGACAGAATATGCTCCTGCAATTGTCCACAGCCTAATCCCCAGAACCTGTGAATATGTTAGGTTATATGGCAAAGGGGGATTAAGGGTGCAGATGGGATTAAGGTTACAGATGTAATTAAGGTAACTAATCAGTTCACCTTAAGAAAAGAAGTCCTGGCCTAACTGGGTGAGCCCTAAATAATCACAAGAGTCCTTAAAAGTGGAAGTGATAGGCAGAGAAAGAAGCTTTAGTGTCAGCATGATGCAATGTAAGAAAGACTCCACCAGCCACTACTGCCTCTGAAGACGGAAAGGGGCCAGAAGCCAAGGAATGTGGACAGCCTCTAGAAGCCTTCAGAAAGAATGCAGCCCTCACGGCACCTTGATTTTAGCCCAGGAAGACTTCTGTCAGACTGTTGGCCTACAGAACTATAAGATAATAAATTCGTGTTGTGTTAAGCCACCAAGTTTGTGGTAATTTTTTACAGCACCAATAGGAAACTAATTCACCGACAGACAATACAAAACACAGAACTGCTTAGAAGGCCAGAATGGTTAAATATCCATCAATTATTTCAAATTTAGAATTGGTCTACACTAGCTTCTTGGTGACATTATGAAGGTGCATATTCTCCAGCAGGTTACTAGCAAAATAAATTATTTAACATGTAATGACTCCTCTTATCAGAGCTTCAATCTTCAAGAAGGTGGAAGAAGAAATGAATGGGGAAAAGAAGAGTGACACCAAATCCTTATAACAAAACTCAATAAGATGGAGTGATAACGAACATTGAGAATTTTTCAAACTATGCAAAGCTCCACAAGAAACAAGAATTGTAGAATTCTCCAAGGATACATTATGGTTATAAAATTAATAATAGAAAATACCCAAATTGATCTACAGATTCAATGTAATACCAATCAAAATTCCAACAGCCAACTTTGCAGAAATGGAAAAGCTAATTATCAAATTTATTTGGAAGGTTAGGTGGCCTCAAATAGCCAAAAACATCTTGAAAAAGAAGAATGAAGTGGGGGGACTCATGCTTCCTGACTTTAAAGCATATTATAAAGCCACAAAGGTCAAAACAGCATGGTACCAGCATAAAGATAGATGTATCGATTAAAGGAATTGAACTGAGAATTCAGAAATGGGTCCTCATATCTATGGTCAATTGATTTTTGACAAGGCTCCCAAGCCCACTCAACTAGGACAGAACAGTCTCTTTAATAAATGGTGCTGGGAGAACTGGATATCCATATCCAAAAGAATGAAAGAACACACCTGTCTCTCACCCCATACAAAAATTAACTCAAAACGGATCAAAGACCTAAATATAAGAACTAGTAACATAAAATTCCTAGAAGAAAATGTAGGGAAACATCTTCAAAGATCTAGTGACAAGCAGTAGTTTCTTAGACTTTACACCTAAAGCATAAGCAACAAAATAAAAAATAGGTAAATGGGACCTTCTGAAAGCTGAATACTTCTGTGCTTCGAAGGACTTTGTCAAAAGGGTGAAAAGGCAGCTGACTCAATGGAAGAAAATACTTGGAAACCACATATCTGATAAGGGTTTGATATCCAGAATATATAAAGAAATTCTACAACTCAACAATAAAAAGGCAAACAACCCAATTAAAAAATGGGCAAAAGACATGAATAGACATTTTTCTAAAGAAGAAATACAAATGGCTAAAACACGCATGAAAAGACGCTAAGCTGCACTAGCTATTAGGGAAATGCAAATCGAAACCACAATGACATATCATCTCACACCTACTAGAATGGCCATTATTAAACAAGCAGGCAACTACAATGTTGGAAAGGATGTGGAGAAACTGAACACTTATTCACTGCTGGTAGGAATGTAAAATGGTACAGCTGCTGTGGAGGGCATTTTGGTGATTCCTCAGGAAGTCAAGTATAGAGTTGCCTTATGACCTGGCAATCCTGCTACTCTGTATATACCCAGCCTGCTACTCTATATATACCCAGAAGATCTGAAAGCAGAGATGTGAACAGACATTTGCACGCTGATGTTCAGAGCAGCATTATTCACAAATACCCAAAGATGGAAACAACCCAAGTGTCCATCAACAAATGAATGGATAAACAAAATGTGGTATATACATATGATCCAATATTATTCAGCAGTAAGAAAGAATGAAGTCCTGAAGCATGTGACAGCATGGATGAACTTTGGGACATTATGTTAAGTGAAGTAAGTCAGACACAAAAGGATAAATATTGTATGATCTCACAAATAAACTAATTATAAAATGTAAACTCATAAAATATAGAATCTAGGTTACCAGGAGATAAAATGAGGCTAGAGAATGGGGAGCAATTGCTTAATATGTGCAGATTCTTTAACTAGGTCAAACTTAAACATTTGGAAATGGATAGAGATGACAGTAGCACATTACTGTGACTATACCAGGGCTGAATTGTGGGTGAATGTGGTGCAAAGGGGAAGTTTAGACTCATGTATGTCACCAGAGGGAAGGCTGGAGGTTAAAACATAGGAATGTGCAACACAGTGAATCTTGTGGTGTATACTTAAACTGCATAAATATAAAAAAGTTCTTTCATGAACTAGAACAAATGTATGACACAATAGAGTTAATGACAGAGGGAACAAACAACATGGGGAAAAATGTACCTATTGCAAACTATGGACTATAGTTAACAGTAATATCTTAATATTCTTTCAACAGTAACAAATGTACCACACTACAACTAGGAGTGAAGAATAGGGAGGAAGAAGGGGTGGGATGTTTTGGGTTTTTTTGTTTGTTTTCCATTTTATTTCTTTTTCTGGAATAATGAAAATGTTCTAAAATTATCATGGTGATGAATGCGCAACAATGTGATAAGACTATGAGCCACTATTGTATTCTTCAGATGGATTGTATGGCACGTGAACACACCTCAATAAAATTACATTTTTAAAAAAAGAGGTAGGGAAAAAATTAATAAAAGCAAATAGGCCCAATGTAACATCTTGCAGGCTGACACTACGTATCACGAATATGATACAACCAGGGGATTTCGTTAGCTAAGGCCACTTCAGTACAGAGGTAACTTTCAGAAACCTGAAAATCAGGCTTACCCTTACAAGCGTAGTTCACAACTCCCATTATGAAAGAAACACCTGGTAACTGATCTGGACTGAATGCAGGTATAAGAGAGGGGAAAGACTCCCACAAATTTGAGAGTTGTCTACTGATGGAGACACTCCCAGTCAGTCAGTTGCAAGACCCCCTGACTATAAGGTGCCCACAAACCTCACGCTCCCACTGTTACTCTTGGAAGAGCCTCATGTGAATAAACCTACGCAAGTATCAGACGATGCCTAAGACTCATCTCTGACATGGATCCAACTAAGGGGAAACGTCGCCCCTGGGGACTCTGCCACCAGAGGCTCCTGAACACGACAGTAATATTTCAGGATCTTAAACTACACAGATGTTTTAGGGACACTGAACAGAAAACCCCTGGTATTCACAAATATGGCTCATAGTATCAAAGAGTTCATAGCATCAACCATTCAGTTTTATGATTTCAGATGTGAAATAATAATATGCATTTTCAGGTACAAGTTTGAATCTCAGGTAAACTGGTAAGAGAGACCAGCTAACTGCCATATACATCTCAGCTCGGTCATGTTGGGTGTCGCTTGTCGTCCTATATGTGGTGTCTCCCATTATGGCACTGAAGGGGGGGCTCTTAGCATTTCATTTACACTTTTGTACCATAAAAGAAAACTCAGTCCAGTAATGGTATACCATTAATTATACAGCATAGCAGTATTTGAAAATCTGGGAATTTACAAAGACCTCAGGACAAATTCCTTGTAAACATCAAGCATCTACTGAATTTAATAAGGATTTGTTTGGGGTTCAACTATTAATCCAAAACTCCCGGGAGACTGCAAGACTAATGTATTTTTCTTTTCTTTACTGCTCATTTTATGAAAATAAACTTATTCTTAATCTAGTTGTTAAATATTGAGGATGCTCAATTCAGGAACCAATTTATTTTTTGTTTTACCAAAAAAATTGAGGAGCCCCACTTTTTTTAAAACATTTAGATTCATCTCAAAAATAGACAAAAAACTAAACGTAGTTAGATTGTTAAAACACAGGACTTTATAGCTCTATTTCTAAAACAAAATTGAATACATGAAAATAAATTTAATTACTAAATTTTAATTGTGGTTGGAAAAAGAAACCTGTATCTTTAAATCAAATATATTGAATATTATACTTTAATAAGTAAACCAACATGTGTAATGTTTCTCAACTAATTAAATACATTAAAATTTTTTAATGGAATTTATTTTCTCTATGGTTTCAAAATATCAAGAAACTGGACACCTTAAGCTATATGTTCATTTAAGAGCATAATCTGGGAGTTTTAATTTCTATGTGGAAGTTTGCATTCCACCAAGTAAATAAAGGAAATAATCTTTAAATTTCAAAAGCAGAGGAAGGCTTTGTGCCATGAGTTCTAAGTCTGATCATGAATCAGAAGACCATTCTAGAAAACGTGATCTTCCACTGTTAAATTCTAAATGAAGAGCTGCATTGCAGTGAATGACACTAAAGCTATTCTTTTAATAAGGGCTTGAAAGTAGGGTGGAAAGGAACTACAACAGTTACACAGGGTCCACTGGCCACCTCAGCCACTGACTCCGCTCATGCCTGCTTCTATGAGGGAAGTGGGACTTGAGTGTAGGAACATGAGAAAATGACAGGAAAACGGGAGGACATGCAAGTGAGAGATTAACGAAGGTAGAAGGGGAAAAGTGAGGGTGGTAAGGGTTGAGGATAAAACAGCAGATGTACCCTCCCAGAAGTGACAAAATAAAACAAAAATCTCTCTCCAATCATCGTCCAGCAGATCTACAAATTGTTTACTCCAAGCTGGAAAAGAACCTTCCTTAAAACAACAAACACTTGCTTTACTGTCTTTATAAGTACTCAGATATAGACCTTTCTGACTATCCTAAGAATTTGGAAATGTTTCCCCTGGATGGGCGTGCAGTGAACTCCATTTGCAGGGACTGCTTTGGAGATGCTGATCAGCAGAGATCAGTCTTGGGGATCTCGGTCAGCATCTCCCTTCCCATGTCCCCTGCCCTACATCTCAACCAGGATCCGAGGAAAACAGTCTTACCAGTAGTGGGAAGAGGCCACCAAGACACCAGGACCCTGACGCTTTGGGAAGTCTAATGTACTCTAAGAAGGTAGCCACAAACAAGCGTCCACTAGTTTGGAAATGCAAGATAAATAGCCATGTGTACCTGTGGTGGCCCCGACAGGCCGAGGCCGGGCCACCGAAGGCATCTCCTCGGAATAGATCCCTCTGGCAGCAAACGGAGCTTCGGCTGATGCCTGTGGCTGCTGGGGCTGGGCTGGCACCAGTTCCGAAGACTGCGGCAAACCGGGGCCAAAACTTGGTCTGAAGGCAAAGCACATCCATGCATCAGAACGACATTTTACCAGGGTATTTTATTAGGTCTACCTGCAGCGCTACAGAAAAGTGAGAAGACTTATGTATCCACTTGCTTATTGTCCATCTCCTCTCCAAGAACACAAGTTCCCTGAGGGCAGGGACATTTTCCACTTTGTTCACCACTGTATCTCACTACTAAGAACACTGCCTGGCCTATAGTAGATGCTTGACAAATCTTTGTTGGATGATGGAATATATTTTTCCACTAAAAAAAAAAAAGAGAAAGAAAAAAGAAAAGAAAAGAAAAGAAATGCTTTAATTCACAGACCAAAGAAGTCACAGATAAAGTTCTAGGACCTAAGACTCTCCAGCCTCTGAAGTAGTGGTTCCCAACCCTGGCGGTACATTAGAATCAGCTGGTGTTGGGGATTGAATCATGTCCCCCACAAAGAATAGTTCAAGTCCTGAGCCTCAGTCCTGTGCATGTGAGCTCATCTGTAAATAGGAACCATGAAGATGTTGTTAGCTGAGGTAGGACAAACTGAGTCAGGGTGGGCCTAATCCAATATGATGGGAATCCTTATAAGCAAAGGAAGTTTGGACATGGTAGTAGGAGACAGATGCCATGTGACAGAGGCAGACTGAGTTATGGATAGCTGGCAAGCTGCCACCAGAATGCTACAGACTTTGGAGAAAGCATGATCTCGCGGACACCCTGATTTTGGATTTTGGCCTCCAGAACTGTGAGAATAAATTCCTGGTGTTTAAGCCAACTGGTCTGTGCCAGTTTGAATGTATTATGTCCCCCCAAACGCCACAATCTTTGATGTAATCTTATGTGGGCAGACCTATCAGTATTAATTAGATTGTAATTCTTTGAGTGCTTCCATGGAGATGCGCCCCACCCAACTGTGGGTGATGACTCTGGTTGGATAATTTCCATGGAGGTGTTGGCTCACCCATTCAGAGTGGGTCTAAATTAATCACTGGAGCCATGTAAATGAGCTGACAAACAGAAGGAACTCAGTGCAGCTGTGAGTGACATTTTGAAGAGGAGCTACAGCCAAGAGGGACACTCAAGAATGCACTGGAACTGAGAGAGGAGTTTCAGCTTACAAAGACAGTTTGAAGATGACCATTGAAATCAGACTCTTGCTCCAGAGAAGCTAAGAGAGGACAAACACCCCAGGAGCAACTAAGAGTGATATTTTTGAGGAACTCTCCTGGGAGAAAGCCATTTTGAAACCAGAACTTGGAGCAGACACCAGCCACGTGCCTTCCCAGCTAACAGAGGTTTTCCAGACACCACTGGCCATCCTCCAGTGAAGGTACCCAATTGTTGATGACTTACCCTGGACACTTTATGGCCTTAAGACTGCAACTTTGTAACCAAATAAAGCCCCTTTATAAAAGCCGATCCATTTCTGGTGTTTTGCACTCCGGCAGCATTAGCAAACTAGAACAGCTTTATGGTACAGGACTTGCTACAGCAGCCCTGGCAAACCAAGACACCCATGGAGCATTTAAAAATCCTGATGCCCAGTCTTTACCTCCTGACAATTTAGAACAGACTCTCTAGAGGTGGGACCAGACATTAGTACTTTTTAAAGCTCCACAGATGACCTCAATGTTCTTGAAGGCTGAAAACCAGGGTTCTAAGGTAGTGGTTTTCAAACTGTTTGATCTCAGGACCTCTTTACATTCTTACAAAATTATGGAGGACTCCCAAGAGCTTTTGTTTTTGTGGATTATGTTTATCGATATTTACCACATTAGAAATTAAGATAACTGATTTAAAAAGCCCCATATTAAACCTATCATATATTAGTATAAATAACATATTTTTAATGAAACTATTTTGTGGAAAAAAAAGTGAAAGTATCTTTAATAGAGGGCTGCTGGACACATATTCTTCTGCATTCAATCAGCTGCCATATGTTATTTTGGCTGACGTATATGAAGAAAATCTGCCATAGATATACAGTTGGAAAAGAGAGGAGTATTTTAATAGCCGTTTCAGATAATTGTGGATACTGACACCACACTATCCTTAACGATTAGTTGCAAGATGAATCTGAAACATCAATGAACTTTTTACACTATCACATTAAAACACACTCATCTTTCTTGCATTTTGAATAGATCTTTAGCCCCTTGCTGATTTTATGGCATTGGTCATTCTGAAAACAATTGGTTCAATAATTATGCAGATCATCTAAATATTGACACATTTAAATTTACAGTATCAAAAAACCATAATCATTAATATTGCCATCAATCTCATCAGAAAAGTCTTTAAGTAATGGGAAGCTGTCAAGCTCATGGTGGCAGACAGGTTTCCAAAATTCTAATTTTCACTTGAAAGCTCTGTTTTATCACTGGCAACAAACACTGTCAGTTATTTTTCCTGAAGTGACAAGCTCACTTTGTTCATTTTGGTATAGCGTCTGTCAAACACCCAAGTATGAATAATGATGTCTGTTGGTTGTTCTTTGAAGTAAAATGCATGGAAAAGCAGTTAGTTCAGCTCAGTTCTCAATTCAAATAATCTAACAAATGCTGTTCATTCATAACTGGGTAGTCAGCTGAAGTGCTTTATACTTATTTCCTATTTTATCACAAGATTATTAAAGACTCAAGGGTCTAGATTAACAAAATTGATGATTTTTTACTATTTCATGCAGGACAAACTAAAATAAAACTGGCATTTAAAAAAAACTGCAATTGCACAGCAATGAAGAATATGACTACTAATACAATTTGGTGACACTGTCTTGATTTGTGCTAAGTCACCAGCGGTTTTACCCACCATTGCTTTTGCACCTCATACAAATGTCAACACAATGGAAAACAGAAAATAACATCTCTAGACCATCTACCCACTGAACTAACTTTTGCCCTTAATTCTTTTTTCTTCACCCAATTAGCCCTCTCCTGCCTACATTTAGCTTCCCTTTTATCTTCAGTTGTGTCTTCAGATGGGTCAGTGCAATCCACACACTCTAGAATTCTTTAATTTAGGGTGACCAAAAAATTTGTCATCCAAACCAAAATCATTTTAACAAAATAAAAGTTATTAATAATTATGCTGGAAAATAAGATGTAAACTGGGACTGAACTGGGCAAACCAGATCATATGGTCAGCCTGTCTTTAACTTCTGTCCTGGATCACCTGTTCCACTTGCCACTTTACCTTCATTACTTTTGGACCACAAAGCAGTACCTGATGGGGCAAGAGAGATGAGGAAACATAAACCAAAACCTTCTGAAAATTAGGGAGAATAAAGAAAAGTAACTAAAAATAAGGAGGTAGCAGGTAACAACATTCTTACTTTCTTGTGGCTTCCTGTCCTTGAAGGGATAGTTGAACTTGACTTTTGAGATTAACTGTTTTTCTGCAACTCCATCTTTCTAACAATTCAAGTGTTCATACATGTTCAGGTCTGTTTATGGAATCTCTATTCTGTTCCATTGGTCTATTTGTCTAACCTTACACCAATACCACACTGTCTTAATTACTTGTAGAAATTTAAAAAAGATAGCATTTAAAATAGCCTGAACACCCTGTTCTCAAAAGTGTTTGGCTAGAGCCCTCTATCTTGAGGCTTGCACTTATGAAACTCATTACTGCAAAAAGAGACTAAACCTGCTTATAACTGTGCCTGAGAGTCTCCCTCGGAGTGCATCTTTTGTTGCTCAGATGTGGCCCTCTCTCTCTCTAGCTAAGCCACCTTGGCAGGTGAACTCACTGCCCTCCCCC
>PVKY010004786.1:0-18592 GCA_004027775.1 Bradypus variegatus
AGCGCCTGTGCCTGAGGCTGCGCCGCTGCCCAGGAGCCCCCTCGGCTGACGGCCCCGTGTCCCCATCCTGGGCGAGCTCCCCTGGTCTCTGCAGACCCAGGTCATGGTTGCTTGCCTGGTGCTCCTTTCCGCGGCTTCATTTCCCGTCAGCCTGGTTCTCGGATAGACCTGTGGATGGAGGCCAACAGGGATGGGGAGGGGTTGGAACGTCCCGGGACATCTGAGCTGAAGCGGGCTCGTCGGGGAGGATTTGGGGGACTAGTGGGTATTGGGCCTTAGAGCCTGGCTTTGGGGCAGGCGGGCTGGCTCTGTCCCTGCCCTGCTCACTGGGGAAGCCTCCAGCTTCCCGCCTGTGGAGTGGGCCTGCCGCCCCCCGCCCAGTTTTGAAGGGTTAAATGAGACAAAGCACCTGCCCCGGGCCTGGCACGTGCTGAGGGCCTTGGACAGACTCTCCTGGTGCACATTAGCTGCTTGATAAATTATAATCATAACGCTTATATGAATAACTGGCATTAGAGTGGGATTGGCAGCTTCGTCTGCCCTGGGGGACGCCCCTGACGTCGAGGCACATTTTCCCGGGAGCAGGGGGCTTCATTTGGTGACAGAAAAGACGTCTTGGCCACCAGCCCCGCAGAGGACATTCCGCCTGTGGCAGCCCGTCAGCGGCCCGGGGAGCGTTTCCTTCCCATCCGTCCCTAGGGGGCACGTTCTCGCCCATCAGGGTGCTGGGGAGGTTGGGGCCACAGCAGAGCGCATTGTCCTCGGTGCCCGCTGCCTGGCCGAGTTTGCACAGCATGTCATCCCCAAGGCATGCGAAGCCCGCGGTGGCCAAGCAGGGGGCAGGACTCGCCCCAACTCAGGGAATTAGAAACAGACTCTGGGTGGGGCCATGGTTCCCTGGGTGGCCCCTCCCCAGGCCCTGGGCAGGCCACCGCCGACGTCATCGTCCCCAGGAGGGTCTGAGGACACGGACCCCACGGCCGGGCTGGTTTAATGAAGGGGCAGGTGTCAGGCCGGGGTCTCCAGGAGGCCACTGGGACCCACAAGTGTGGTGTCCTTGCCCCCGTGAGTTCGGTTCCTGACATGCACGTCTGTAGAGAAGGCCGCTGTCCCCAGCAGAGGGGAAAGCCCTGGGGGGTTCGGACAGGAGCTGGAGGCGTGGGGAGCAGGGAGGACAGGGGGCCTAGTGCCCGCCAGCCCCCTTGGGGCTCTGCACATGACCTTGGCCTGTGACTTTCCTGCTCTGGTCTCCCCCCTGCTCCCCGCGTCTCTTCATCCTCCAGAGCTCCTAGCACAGCCTCCGAGGCAGGGGCTGGGTTTCAACTGACTTCCCACAGCCTAACAGGGCCCTCCGTGCCTCAGTTTCTCCTCTGTGGCCTGGGGATGCTCAGCAGCCTAGACCACCAGACCTCAGTGCCCGGCACACCCACACTGCCCTTTGCCGCAGGAGGTTGTTCCCAAGCCCTGCGCCTTCTGAGGAGGGGCTGGGTTCCCACTGTAGGGTCAAGGCTGACGGTTGGTCATTTGTTATGAGCAGAAGGTGTTAGGGTTTAACGATCAGGATGGCAGGTGGCCCCCAGGGCATGCAGGACTCCAGGCATGTAGTTTTTGCAGGATTGTCTTTATAAACAATCCTGGTGACCCCAAATCAGAGGGGTGGCATCAGCCTGGAGGCCCAATTGTGTGCAATCCTGCACCAAGGGTGCTGCACTGGCCAGAGGACGCAGGCTCGGCCATGGGACCCTGTGTGGACCCCACAGGTGCAAATCATGAAGCTCCTCGGGGCGCCTGGTTGGCCCCTCATACGGCTGGTGGATTGACGAGCGCCCCGAAGTGGAGGAATGAGGACCCCGTTTCCCACTTGGATGGCGCTGCCCACCTGGCAGGCCCAGCCACTGGTGGGGGGTTAGAGAATGTCAGGGAAGGTGCCCCCATGGACGGGGACCTGAAACGGTGGGTCCCAGGGCAGGGCCCTGCTTGTCCACGTCCAGGGGGTAGGACCGTGCATCGTTAAAAACCGTAATAGGAGCTCTGACGCTTGTGAAATTAAGTGGTATCTTTATTCATTACTGGCTGTTGTATTAGGAGTAGATTCAGCTCTGAGTAACAGAAACTGGAAAATTGATAGACGTCCATTGCTCGTCCATGTCATTGACGTCTGGGGTGTGCAGCCTGGGACTGGTGGGCCGGGCCTGGGCCCTACCCAGCCTTCGGAGGTCAGGGCTCCTTCAGTTCCCCACCGAGCCACCCCGAGGACGTGGCCCCTGGGGGCCAACATGGCAGCCGTCACATCCGTGTCCCAGGCAGCAGGACGGAGGAAGGGATGGCGAGGGAAAGAGGCAAAGGCTGTGTGCCCACCCTTCCCTTGGTGTCCCGTTGGCCGGAATTTAGGCCCCTGGCCTTTACCCAGTGGTACAGGCGGCTGGGAAATGCGTGTGTGTTTTCTGGCAAAGTCATAACCTGCTTGGAAACTCTGGGGGTTTGGCTAGCAGTCCTCTGAGCTGGCACCCTGAGTGACGAAGAGGCCAACAAGCCTGTCACCTGTCCCGGGGGAAGCTGGCTGGGGCAGCAGCTGTTTGATTCTTCCTGGTGTTTGTTAGACGCACAGGGTATGACCAGGCTGTGTTTCTCCTGTGGTGTCAGTAAAAGTCCAGGACAGGTGATTCTTTTCCACCGGAGGAATTGGCGAAAGCTTCAGAAAAGAGTTCCGGCAGTGGAGGCTGGAGGGACGAATCGGACTTCAGCAGGTGGTGGGAGCAGAGGGGAAGGCCTCTGAGTTCACTGTGGCCGGGGAGGGCTGGCGGGCAGGCGGGGAGGTGCCAGCCGGGGTGGCCCTGCAGCGCCGTCAAGAGCTGAGCCACAGGGAGGCTCGGCCTTGTCCTCTAGGCAGTGGGCAGCCCCTGAGGTCCAAGCAGAGGAGAGGAATGAGCCAACTTGAGATTTCCGGAAGATTCTGCAGTTTTTTTTTTCATTGTTCATCGGTGTTACATTTACAGTAAGTGACGACATTATTGCAATGAGTGACCACTAGCAGGAGGCTGAGGCTCGTGAAGGAGGCTACCCATTTATCCAAGGCTGGCCACGGATGGCTTTAAGAAAATGAGTTAATCGCCTTATGATACTCAACGTTGAGCTTCACACATCCTGGTGAGATGGTGGGAAGTTCTAGAATTCCTACTGTCTGAATTGTTTTTGTAAAATAAAGTCGTCTCTCCCACCCTATGTGCCTCTGTTTCTGTACAGTGCTTCTCTGTCCCCTGAACCCCAGCTGTGCATGCAGTTGCCGGTCCCGAGAAGCTGGCTGG
Source organism: Bradypus variegatus (assembly GCA_004027775.1). Lineage (NCBI taxonomy): Eukaryota > Metazoa > Chordata > Mammalia > Pilosa > Bradypodidae > Bradypus > Bradypus variegatus. The sequence goes on from PVKY010004786.1 coordinate 3,306, forward strand.
ATTCCTATCAAGGATTGCAGAGGCTGGGGTCCCGCAGGAGGGGTGGCCCACCAGCTAGTTAACTCCAGGCGAGTTTAGTAAAGGGCCCATTCATTACAAATGGCATCTGTAGGGTTTGGAGAACTCGGCCAGGTATGGTGCAGTACCCCCGGCCAGCACTGTGAGGCGCTGTTACCAATGCTAGTCCAGGGGAGATGGCAGGGAGAAGTTACTGGAATGTGGGCAGGTGCTGTATGGAGAGGACCCTGTCGGGTGCTGTGGCCTTGGTGGAAGGACAGAACTGACCCCTGGTGCTCCAGAGGGGGTGGGATCAGAGCTGAGGGCTACGGACTAGCTCTGCCCCCCAGAATGCGGTCCCAAGGAGCCAGCCCCCTGGGCACAGACAGGAGGAAAGGGGCCACGAGGGGACTGAGTGGGGCAGTTGGGTCTGGGGAGACAAGCCGAAGGTGCCCAGCACCGAGAGCTTCCCTGTCCGCGCCTCCCTCAGAACTTGCAGGGGCAAGGAAGGGGCAGGATTTTGAGTCTGAAGACCTGGGTCTGCATGTTTCTGGCCTTTTGGGACTGACAGCTGGGTGACCCCACCGGGCATGCTGAGCAGGTGTCCTGGTCACCGCAGTCCTTGACCTTGGGCAGGTCCAGGCTGGTCCCCAGGCTCGGGACACAGACCCCAGGGGCTGCCATGGGTGAGAGGAGGGGACTCCGAGGAGAGCATTTGCAAACTCTGAAGTGCTGGGTGAAGACAGGGCAGAGGTTACTGTGTTTTTCTGCCCACATGGTGCACTTGTGCATGGTTTTTTTGTTTACGTGGGGCGGTTGCTTCAGTCGAGTCCGTGTTTTATGAAAGCCGTGGCCTGATACGATGGCTCCACTGGAGGCAGGCATTCCCAGCAGCTGCTTCTAGGGGAGCCTCAGGTCCCTGCTTTCAGTGTGGATTTGTTCTCGCCCCTTCTCCGGTGCTACTCTCCCGCGTCTCCTTCCCCTTCTGGGGTTGTGATCTGCTCTGCTGAAAGTAGCAGCAGAGACCCTTCCGCACAGGGGGACAGGGGGCTGGGGGAGGCCCCGCTGGGGTGGATGGTGGGGCTGGGAGAGGGTGACCACACACTGGCCCCGAAGGAGTGCACCCCTCACCCGAGCTCGCGCTGCGTGTGCTGCCGCCGCACGCTCACGAGTCACACCCAGGCTCACCTCTAACTCTTCTTGTTTTCTTCCACCTCCGTTTCCCCCTGGTCCAGCTCAAGTCAACAGGAGGACGATTTATTACTATTGATTCAGCCCCTACCATGGGGTGTATTTGGGATTATTTCCCTGGGGATTCAGCCAGAACAAATTGCAGAGTTGAAAAATCCTGGTATGGCCAAGGCTCTGGGGACCTGTTGCCAATTTTCTCTCCACTCCTCTGGCAGAGCACGGGCCCTTTCATCCACAGCCTCCCAGTGCTGGGGTCACATTTCCTCCCATTTTAAAACCTGCTCCTTTTGGAGGTGTGCTTGTCATCCTCTGGGGTGGAGCAGGGCTCTTGGGGGGAAGGCAGAAGGGCTGAGAGGAAGGAGTCGGGCAGCCTGGTGAGCCGCGGCGTGGAGTGCAAGTGGAGCAAACCCCTCGAAGCTCATGCCGGCTCTGCCGGGATGAATGAGGCCTTCACGTGCCGAGTGTGGTCAGCGGGGCAACAGCCCCCACAGCCTGATTCCAGGAACCTGAGGAGATGCCACCCCACAAGGCAGGAAGGGCTTTGCAGATTTGACTATGGAAGGGTCCTGACATGGGGTGACGATCCCGGGTTCTTCGATGGGCCCAAGGTCATCACAAGGTCCTTAGAAGAGGAGGGCAGGGGTCAGGGTCAGATGGAGACAGAGACTGAGATGGGGCAGCCGAGGAGGGGGATTCTCCCCAGACCTTGGGTAGGAGCCAGCCCACCGGCACTGTGGTTTGGGCCCGGGGAGGCCGACCTGGGCCTTCCAACATGTGCCGTCTTAGCCACTGAGCTCTGGTGGTTTGTTATGGCAGAGGAGGGAACTGGAGGCCCCAGCAACTCTGCTTCTGTGCACATACTCCAGCAATTCTCACGGGGCACGGATGAGGCAAGGATGCTCCCCCACGCCGTTTGCAGGGCTTCTGGGGAGCTCGGGGCAGGGTTGGGGAGGCACACTGCGGGGACATGGCACTGGAGAGGACGGAGTGGGGAGCAGGGGCGTGGATGCAGCGGGCCACACCTGGCTGGCGGGAACATCGGGAGGCATGAGTGGGAAGTGACGACGCTGTGCAGCCTGGGAAACTGGGACCCTGTTGGCTTTGGATGGGGCTGTGGATGGACGGGCCCAGGAGGTGCTGGGACACTGGAAACTCTTGATTGGTTAACTCAGGTGCTGGTTACCTGTGTCAGCCCTGGATTTGACCTGAACCCCGTGCTCCTGGAGAACAGCCAGGGAGGGTGTGACAAACCACACCCCCTCTCCGTGTTCTGGAAAAGGGGGCCCTGCAGAGAACCGCCTTCCCCACGTGCTCTGCGAGTGCTCACAGTTGCCCGTGTGCTCCCCTCGGGCCGGGCCCGATGCAGACCTGCGTTCCCTGTTCTTGGCCTCCTGCGTGATCAGTTGAGCTGCGTGCTCCCCTGGCCAGTTGGACAAAGCACCTGCTGGTCTGTGACAGGTCCCCAAGCTGAGCATTTAGGCCAAGTTCACCTTCCCGAATGGATGACATCCTTCAACAAGAAGTAAAATAATCCACCCACACAAACCAGCAATACTCATCTTTCCAGAACACCTTCGTGCAGGTGGGTGCATGGGAAGCAGGTGATGTCACACACCACCTGGGGCAGGAGGGAGAGGGAAGGGGCGCAGGTGGCAGGGCAGGGTCGGTGGCCGAGGCAGGGTCTCTTGTGGCCCAATGGCCACAGTGGCTGGCGCACCAAGGATGGGGCCAAGTCGATGACAGTGCGGCCTTCTCCTGCATGTGCTCGGGCAGCTGAGGTGGGAGCATGGGAGAAAGCGCGGCCCTGTCCTCAGGCCCGGCAACGTTCATGTCTGGCTGTGGACGCAGAAGCTGCAGTGGACACCTGAGCACTGCGCTTGGGTGTGACTGCAGGGGAGATGTCGTCTCTGGACCAGAGACCCCTCCCGGGCCACGGGGAGGTCAACTGGCTGAACGGGGGGTCCAGGGGGGCTGGAAGAGTGCATGGTCTCCACGGTGCTGACCAGGGCCCAGGCAGCCCTGATTCAACTGTGTGTGCTGCCCTCAGAGACCCGGAGGCCCAGCGCCTCCAGCGAGCCCACTGTCCCCACGGCTGAACCCCTCCCTGGCCGTCCAGCATGCCCAGTGGGCACGGGCTGGGGACCTGTGCTGGGCGGCAAGGCCACCAGGCCCCCAGGGCTCCCGCTTCCCCTGCCAAGCCCACCTCCAGAGACAGGGCTGGGAACCGCCTGCCTGGGCAGTGAGAAGCAAGTTCCTCCCAAACCAACCGTCTCAGCAGATCCTCAGGCTGGCCTTCCAGATAAACACAGCCGTGTTTGGAGACGCCACGGGGATGCAGGAAGGCTCTGGGCCGAGCCAGGACGGCCTGTACCCAGCACAAACAAGAGTCGTTTCGTGGTCCTCCCATGGTCTCGCAACGGGGGGCAGCCCCTTGGCTGGTCCTTGACCATGGGGCTGTGTTTGGGAGGCCGATGGGTCCCCTCCTGGAGCACCACACTTTATGGAAAAATCGGAGCTGTGAGCACACATGGAGGACATTCCAGGGAGATGCACTGACAGACTCATCTTGGAAGGCAGCTGGTTACTTTGGCACCAGCCCAGACATCCTGGCTCTCCCCTCTGCACTGCCCTCCCACCCTCCAACTCCTTTTCTCCTCCTCAAGAGAAAAAAAGTATCGAAACTGAAGAGAAGCCCAAAGGCTCAAAGGAATCAACTAGAAAGAACATGGTAGGTAAAGTGACCGACCCAAGGGTGTCAAGCCTCCAGAATGTTCCGGGTGTTTGCCTGTTTCCTGAGGACACGTGCAAACATTTTTTTAAAACTACCATCTTTTAAGTAAGTATACCATGTGCTCAGCATGTAACTACTTTTTTTTATGGAGGCAAAGCTTAAATGTAAAAGATGCAGTGATCTAAAGTGTACAGCCTGGAGGATTTTTACATATTTCTATGTCCATGTAAGCACCATCAGGTCTTGATGGAGAATGTTCTGGAAGGTCCCCTCTGCTCCCCCTCCCATCCCGAGTTCATCTGACTCCTCTCTTAGTTTGCTGCCCTCAGACGTCACAGTGTAGATGTCCACTCTTGTGGATCCTCTTGCTGAGTCTGGCCCACATGTCCAAGCGCTCAGCTGTGGTTGTTCCTTTCTCGTTGCTGTGTAGTATTCCATCACGTGGCTGTAGTCTTCATGGCTGTGTAGTGTTCTGTCATGCACCCACAGTTTTAATGGCTGTGTAATATTCTGTCGTGTGGTTGGAAAGGGACAGGGCTGGAGGGGGGACGGGGCAGGGAGGGGACGGGGTGGGGGGCCCTATTACCCACGCTGCTCCGTCCTTCCCTCCCTCTTGCTCTGTCCTTCTGTCTGGCTCTGGCTGTGTCCTTCCTTCTCGGACACACACGCTGTGCGGAGTGTGTGTGGCAGGACACATGGGTGTTTCCATCGTGGAGGTGTTTCGTGAACATCCTCGTGTGTGTCTTTCAGCGGCCAAGCCCTTCACACATCTTGCCACATCACAGGATGCCCCCAGCTTGCCTCCAGGTGTTAGCACCCCCACCTCACAGACAGGAAACTGAGGCTTAAAACATGTCAGAGGGTCTTGTACGAGGTCCGGGGTAGGAGGCAAGGCCAGATTCTAATCCAGAGTCAAGCTCTCAGCCCTCTCCAGCCTCTCTCTGAATGGCTCAGCATGTCAGGGGCAAAATGGGGAAGTGCCCTGGGTTCTAAGCAGGGTGACTGGCCTTGGCGAGGGAACCTGGCCTGTTCCCATAACCCCGCTCCCCCTGGCCCGTGCTGAGCCCCCTGTTGCCAGGCCGGACCGAGTGCCTGGCAGCTGCCGGGGATGTTCCAGGGACATGCAGATCCCTCCGACCCTTGGGGAGAAGCTGGTAAATCCCGTGACAAACAGCTCTAATTGAGTGTTGACTGCAGGGCCTGGTGGCGACAGGTGGTGGGTAAAGCGTGTGGCTTTGGGAAGCACAGTTGGAGGCAAACCTGGTGGGAGCAGCGGCTGGACCTGCGGGTGGCCAGCTGGGGACAGGCCGGAGGTGCCTGCTGACCCTGGGAGCTGCGTGTGTAACAGGATAAGCCATGCAGGGCCCTAGCGTCCCCATTCAGCACCAACTTGCTAACTTTGGAGGCATGAGCTGGCCACGCTATGGTACAGGTCTCTGTCCCTGGGCCAGATCTCTGAGACCCTGGGCCAGATCTGCTCAGAATTCTGTATTTGTTAGCTGCTAACAAGCGGAATCGGAGCTTATGCTGCGTCCCACTCAGTGGTCCCGTGGGATCCTGGCAATCTGGGTAACTGAATGTGATACAATTTCTGCAGCAAACCCCACGGGACGGAGAGACCAGCCCGGGCCCCACCTCAGTCCAGGGTTGGCTTTGCCTCCAAATGAGTGTGCTGCAAGTGTGGGGCTTGGGAACTGGGGCGCGGGATGGGGGCTCCTCGGCTCCTCCCTGCTTCCCCGGGAGATGGGGGTGATGATGGTACCCATTGCTCCGGGCTGTCATGAAATTGATGAGTTTCTCCTTGAAAAGAGCTCACAGTGGAGACTGGCCCAAAGGGAGCAAGTAAAAGCACCCCCAAACCACTGATATGATCACTATTATTCACACTTATCCCAGCACTGCTGGTTGCTGCACGTACGGGGCACTCAGTAGGTGGGGGGATCTCGTCACAGGTGCCTTGTCACCTGCAGCTCACCTCCATCACGCCGCACAGCGTGTGTGTCCGAGAAGGAAGGACAGAGCCAGAGCCAGACCGAAGGACAGAGCGAGAGGGAGGGAAGGACGGAGCCGCGTGGGTAAGAGGGCCCCCCGCCCCGTCCCCTCCCTGCCCCGTCCCCCTCCAGCCCTGTCCCCTTCCCGCCCTGCCCCGCCCCATGCCCTCCCTGCCGGGTTCTGGGGTGCGCGGGATGGGGAGCAGCTGCTGCTCTGTCACTTGCTCCTGACCAGCCTTGTTGCCCTAATGGAGAGGGATTCTCGTGGGTAAAGACCACTGGCCCTCGTCTTGCCAGCCCCTGTTGTGCTCATTAAAGAAAGGAGGGTCATTCCCAGCACTGGGGGCCCCAGCTCCTTGGCCTTCTTGGAAGAGCCTGGGGCTGCCCTGGACACCAGATTCACCCAGTTTCTAGGGTAGTTTTGACTCCAGGGGCTGTGTGCCTTGCGTGCCGATTCGTGTCACTTCCCGTTAAGTATAGCTTTGCCCTGGTGTCTCGTGTGCTCTTCACACAGCCCTGTGAGGTATGAAGAAGTTATTCCTTCTGATTTCCAGGGAGAAGCCAGGGGCCTGGTGGGCTTGGGAAGTGGCAGACAGCACCTGGGCTCAGGTCTGCCCGAGACCAGGCACTGCTTGTGACCCCTCTTGTCCCAGTTAGCCATTGCTGTGTAACAAATCACCCACACTCGGTGGCTTAACACAGCACAAGCCTTTTAATTTCTGCTTATGAGTCCACAGCTTTGGTGGGACTCAGAGGGGCAGCTCTGCTCTGCTTCAGGGGTGTCAGCTGGGAGCTGGAAGGCCGGGGGGCTCAGGGGCTGGTTCTGAAACCATCTGGGGCTCCCTCATGCTCACGTGGGGTGGTTGCTGCTGTGTGGACAGTGCCCTCCATTAGGGCTGTTACCTGGGCTTTGGGGAGCCACCTGGGCTCCTCACAGCGTGGAGGGGGGCATCAAGCATGCATGTTGGAAATCACACGGCATTGCCTCCACCACACCCTACCAGTCAGGGCAGTCGTGGAGCCCCCCAGGTTCAACAGAGGACCTGGACCCACCCTGCTGACGAGGCACCTGTGACAAGATCCTTCCACCTATGTGAGCGCCCCGTACGTACAGCAACCAGCATGCCAGGATGAGTGTGGCACAGGATGTGCTGGGGCAGCTGCCAGGGCACCTGACACTGTGGCCTCTGAGGCTTCCCAGACCCCCAGGAAATCGCCCGGCCCACTGCTGTCTTGCCCACCTGTCTGCTGAGAACAGCTCGTGCTGCTGGGAGCTTGTGGTCACCTCGAACCTGTGAACCCTTTGGGCTCAAGATACTTAGCAGGCAATATAGTGCCTTGAATCGTGACAAAAGATTACCAGGAAATTGGGACGTCTGTGTAAATGTTGGATTTTCTAAAGTAGTTTCAATAAGAATGATCCCGCTTCAAGGAGGAAGCTTTTCTGGGGATCTTTTAAAGGGCTCTTTCTGGGGAGTTTTAGTCAGAGCTGTGTGTGATATTCTGGCAGAGAAGAGAGAGCAATTAGAAGAGCTGATTGACCGAAGGCCTCCCAGCCTGAGTTATCCCAGCTTAGAATGGTTACGAAAAAAAATAATAAACCTATACAGGCTCCTGGATTGCCTAAATGCATGGGAATGAACCATCAGTTTAATCTTTTTAAAAAGTTGTGGGTACCCTGAGCTGGAAGGAAACTCGGAGATCAGGTGTTCAGCTCATTGTGAGTTGGGGTGAACATAACCCCAAGGACAGAGGATGGACAGCGGGAGCTGCCACATACACATGCTAAGCTTTGTTTTTTCCTTGACACCAAGTAATCCAAAACATTTCTAATATTCACACAAACAAGGGTATATTTTGGGGTAGTGCTTTAGTTTCTCTACTAAAACAAATACCATCAATGGGTTGGCTTAACGATAGGGATTTATTCGCCTGTGGTTTCAGAGGCCAGAAGGCTGGCTTCCTCCCAGCGTCTTTGGAGTTCCCTGGTCTTTTTGTGACATGGTGAAACACGGTGGCATCTTCCCCTTTCCTTCTGGGTTCCCGTGGCTTCCAGCTTCCGGCTGCTCCGGTGGCTGCTTTCTCTGTGTCCAGTTTCCTTTCCTTATGGGGACATCAGCCATGCTGGTTCGGGGCCCCTCACTCAGCTTGGGCGCCTCAACCTGTAGCATCTTCAGAGGTCCTGTTTCAGGTGGGGTCACCCCACAGGACCAGGGGCTGGGACCTGAGCCCGCCTTTTGTGGGGGACATGATTCAATCCCCAGAGTGTAGAATGTAGAATCTCCATGCATTTTTAGGATAGAACAGAAGACTTCAAAGAAAGTCCGCCCTGGCAGCAGACTGGCTTCAGCTAAGATGGCGGATCCCTGCCTTCCACTCACTTTAGACACTCGTTTGCTTTCTGCCCAGCAAAGTACCAGGAGCCAATAGGTGAGAAGCCTGTGCTGGCAGTTCCTGATGCGAATTCCCCACCACACCAGTTCCTTGAGCAAGAGGTGCTGAGAAAAAGGAAGGAAAGGAGGGAGGGAGGAAAGAAGGGGGGAGGAGGGAGGGGAGAGGAAGGGAGGGAGGAATGAAGGAAAGAGTAATGGAGGGAGGGAGGAAGGAGGAAGGGAGGGAAGGAAGGAAGAAGGGAGGGAGGGAGGAAGGAAGGAGGGAAAAATGAAGGAAGGAAGGAGGAAGGAAGGGTCTTCCTGTTTGCTAATGCTACCTTTTTGCAAAACACCAGAAATAGATTGTCTATTATTAAGGGGTTTTATTTAAGGCCATAAAGTGTCCAAGGTAAGGTATCAACAATCAGGTACCTTCACTGGAGAAAGGCCATTGGCATCCAGAAAACCTCTGTTAGCTGGGAAGGCACGTGGCTGGCGTCTGCTTGCTCCCAGGTTGCGTTTCAGAATGGTGTTCTCCAGAGTGTCAGCTTTCAATGACCATCTTCAAAATGTCTCTGCAAGCTGCAGCACTGATTTCCTTCTGTTTGTGCTTTTATATAGGGCTCTAGTAAATTAGTCAAGGCCCATGCTGAATGGCAGGGCCATGCCTCCTTGGAAATTATCCAATCAGAGTTATCACCTACAACTGGGTGGGTCACATCTCCATGGAAACACTCAATCAGAAGTTTCCAACCTATCAACACTAATACATCTGCCCCCACAAGACTGCATGAAAAAATATGGCTTTTTCTGGGGGACATAATATATACAAACCAGCACAAAGGGTTAAAAAGTAAAGTTTTCGTGCAATTCAAGATCTCACAGCTTTTCTGAGCGATTTGTGAACTGGGCAGCATCCCATTCAAAAAGCAGAAGGGAGCTCCGTCGGGGGTGGAAAAGGTGAGCTGATCCAGAGCCAGCGTGCCAGCGAGCAAGGAGACATTCCCTTGGCTGCTGCTAAGTTCCCATTTTACCCAGGGGGACCTCACAGAGTGGGGAGAAGGTGCTCACTGGCCAGTGCGGTTGCTCGTCCGTCTGATGGGCTCTCCCTGCTGGACCCAGGCTGGCTCATCACCAGGTGTTTTTACCTGCAGTTCCATAGGACGCGTTTCATTTTCCATTTTCTCGGAAAGTTCTGGAGGTCAATTGGTTTTGTCTTCTGGAAAATCCTTCCTCGGAAAGGGAACCTCCTGTCAATGCCCGATGCAGGTGACCATCTTACTGCTCAGTCCCCCTTTCGATCATTTCTCCAGTGACCTCGACTTGGTCTCCACTTTTGGTTTCGTTTCTTGCTAGGCTGTCGAGTGGGCTCAGTCAGTCATTTTGTTCCATTTTTCCTTTTCCTTTTTCATTTTTGTTTCCTGTCCTGATTGCAGTGAGGTTCGCTGGGTGGCTGCTTCATTACATTCAAGACCCTGTCGTGGGGTTTCTTCCTCAGCTGAGTGGATTTCGGGTGCAGCCCTCTCTCTGAGGCAGGGCTTGGTTTTTTATTTTTATTTTTAGTCTTGGTTCATTAGAGTCAGGCCCATTTCTATTTAACTTTCCTTTTGATTTGCCAATCAAATTTGAAATCAACCTTACGAGCGACCATCTGTCTTGAGGGTGTCAAGGAATTTGAACAGAATCTTGAAAACCTGTTTGTACAACAAGAAATAAAAACCTATAGGCTGATAATCACAGTTAAAAGCATAAATCCAAAGTGTACTAGTTTGTCCCCATATTCCCTTGAACCAAGAACCTCGGCCAGGAACTCGGTCTGTCCGCTGACGTGTTGGGCCCGACTGATGTCACGAGTCCCTCACTGGGTCCTTGGAACTCTCCGGGCGATCCGTCCCTGAGCCGAATTGCTGAGGGAGGAGCGACGTGTTCACGTGGTCGGCAGCGAGAGCCCTCGGTGTGCGGCAACCCGGTGCTCAGCGTCACCTCCGGGCTGGGTCTGCAGAGCACTGCGGGGGCTGGTGAAGCTGCTCCTGACCTTGGCAGATGTGTGACTGTGCACCCCGGGTCATGCATTCCTGGGGAGGGGAGGACGGTGCTCACAGAAGCGTGGAACCCCAGGTTACGGCAGCTGGGGAACAGGGCCTCAGCCCGCTTTTGTTTGAAGCCATGTAGGAAAGGCCCTAAGCTCGCTTCCTGACGGGCAGGTGGGGGGACAATGCATGCAGGATCCAGGATCCAGTCTGGGTTGCAGGTGTGTGGCAGCCAGGCAGGTACCTGCGTTTACAGAGGGGACGCAAAACAGCTTGGGCCGTGACCGGAGCAGAATCCCAGCACCCCCGGGTGGGTGCTGTGGTTTTAGTGAAACAGCATTTCTCTACATCACCCTCCTTTTGATCAAAGATAAGCCCATCATAAAATAAGGCTGGTTTCGTTAGATTTGGCCTGATCATTTCCACAGTGTGGCGAGACTGGTGATTTACATACAGGCCTGTTTGAAGTTTGCTGGCAGTTTTCCTGAGGAACCTCTCACTGGACTTTTAAAAGCCTGTGAAGGCTAAGGAAGCACAGTCGAGAGCTTGGCACAGGATTTCACCTGCAGTTCCTGTAGATTTTGGTGAATTCCTCTTTCTCGAGGTCTCCAAAGCATCACACAGTTCTCATGTCTGCAGAAAGGGACCTTCCCAGCTCACCTGTGAGGCTGGGAACCCTGGAGCAGGTGCCAGCCCGGTTTTCCCCAGTGGGGTTTGTAAGCCTTGGCTCCAAAAAGCCACCGTTAGTTCCTTAAGAGTCCCGGGTTGTGTCTGATTAGACGAGCATCCTCTCAAAAGGACATGCCAGCCACAGCCTTGGTTACATTCCACGTGTCTCCTGTTAACAAGGAGGAGAGGTTCTGATGGAACCTGTGCAACTAATTATTCTGCCATTAAAACAAGAATATTCAGTAAGAGTCACTGAATTCTGGAGGGGTGAGGCAGGGAGAAAAAGATGACTGCTTAATGAGTTCTGGAAGCTTAAGGCAAAGAGTAAGGGGTTCCTTGTATCTAGAAAATAGGACATTAAAACCTCAGTACTAATGCCAATAAAACCGATGATCATTCTTTATCTGTCCATCTAGTCCTAGGCTCCAAGTCCTTGTTCCGCTCAATCCCACGTCACTAGAATTCTGCAATCTTGGCTCAGCCCAGAGCTGTGGTCTCCATGTTCTTTAAGCGAGGTCAGGGAGGCCTGTGCCCGGGAACCTGGCCGGGTCCTTCCCGTGGGTCTCTGAGAAAGCCTCTTTGTTTAAGATGAAGCACTGGCTTGTCGCTGACTGCGTGTGTTCCAGGGAAACATGAGAATCAAAACTATCTGCAGATGACAAAAGATTGAAAATGGCCGTGGTTAACTTACTGCTGTTTTACAGAAATGAACGCTCTAATGAGAGGGCATTAAACTGAAGTCGGGACCAATGACACTGAGTTGCGGGCCAGCGTCCGGCAGACCAGCACTAGGGTATCTCACGGGCAGTGAGGACATTGACAAACCTCCAAGAACTTTATATAATTTCTGAAATGTTTAAGTCACTAGTACTTCACCCTTTCAACCTTGAGCAACAAAAGTTAGAAAATCCTTTTTAACTTGACAACACTTCTCATGCATCTCAGAACATATCGAATAGGCCTATTTCTAGCACCTCTCTTTTTACAAGGGGAAAGAACAAATCCTTTGTGATTTTCCAGGGGCCCTCTGAAAATCCCAAAGACAGTTTTGAGATCAAGAGACATCATTTCGGGTTTGATTTTGCAAAGGCAAAATATCAAAAAGTTGTCAGATTTGAAAATTTTGTTAAATTGGGTCATGGGCCACTGTGTAGCAATATTTGGTTCCATACTTAACCAGTGACTATAAAAGATTTTAAAAGAAATTAGGGTATTAACATGGTTATTAAAAAAAATTGGTTCTTTCAAAAGTGAGAAGACTTGTTCTCTAAAACAATAAAGAATGATAAGGTCAGTGTAAAAAGCACTGGAGATTATTCTGATAAGATATAGAATCTTTGCCTTGTAAGCAGATGACTCAGATGGTTAAGAAAACCTTTTACAACCTCTCATAAGAGCAGACCCATAATCCATGATAATTTTGTCGTTTTAATGGAGAGGAAACCAAATTCTAGTTTTGCATGAAGATACTGTCTAATAAGAAAACTCTTAAAAATCTTATAATCCTATCAAAATCTTATCCAACGTTGACCACGACAAATGGAGTTCCTTTACTGCAAACCTACAACTTTCTTTATCCATTCAGGTTTTGTCCTACACATTCCTGTTTCTCATTTTGCAAAAAGCAGTCTTTTTACTTAAGAAAAAAATTGCCCTCTTTTTCCTTAACAAAAACACATCCTGCATACCTCACATATTTAAGTTACCAAAATGATCTTGGAAACTTCTTCTAGCTGACGTCTTACAAAACACAATTACTTTTGAAATAAAGATTGTCAGAATAATAACAATTTGGTTAAACACAAGTCTACATTTTTCAACATCTTAAAGATCTAGTAGATAAAATGCTAGTTTATTTGATTATTAAACCTATATAAATTTAGGAAGAACATACCAGAGTAGAATAAAATTACCTGCTTATATTGTACTTAATATTGAAAATTGGAAGACATAGATGATTCCGTTTAACCAACAATATTAAACTAGACCTGTTTGCCAAAAGTTTACATAAATTATGTGAACTTGAATGTTTTTAAAACATTTGGATTTAGTTCTACAAATACTCTTTTTTCATTAGAAATATTGGAAGTTTGGTTTCCTTAATTTCTTGGACTTTAGGAGTGTTAATTTATGTGTAAGCACTTATTTATCTGTAAGCTGATTTGAGTAGAGCTCTTTATTGGAGTTCTATAAGTTAATTTGGTAATACCATCAGAGGGAAGAAAATATCATATATCAAATGTACTGACAGACATGGAGACCTTATAGCTTCGGTTTGAAATTTTTCAGCCATGAGTCAGACTTGAAAAACACAAACACAGAAAACAGAAATGTCATGAGCTTTTAATTTCTTGCTTGCCCTTTGTAAAGACTCCTTAAGTGGAGCTATTTTGCAGTCTTGTGATTTCTTAGTGGACTCTGAGGAGCAGTTACCACAGGCATCTCCCTTGGTCTGTTCCATGGGGGGCCCTGAGACGAGCAGAGGTGTCGAATCGGAGCACCCCATGACGGCCGTGGCACCCCTGGGTGGCCTCTGGAGAGGTTTTGCCATTCTGGTAGACGGGCTCCGTGTTTGGCCTGCACTGTTGAACGTGCAATGTGCTGGGCTGCCAGGGGTGGGGAGTCAACATGTCCATAGAGTTTGAGGACCCCATATTTACCTCGTCACCTCTTACCTTGCACACAGGACATAAAAACCAGCAGTAGCAAGAAGGAAACCGTGCACTGCGCTGAAGGCTCAGGGCTCGGGTTCAAAATCTGAGACTTCTTGTCAACAAGATTGACCCGTTAACCTTTGGACAAAAGTTAGTGAGATGGGAGAGTTCCAACACAGAGAGGGGGTGCTGGGATCTGAGAGGGACTCGCCCACCACACCTGGAGGCAGCAGGGAGGACAGAGGACCACGGCTTCACCTGCCTCTCTCGTCTCCAGAGCCGCCAGCAGTTGATTCCTCGACAAAACTGTTGAGAGAAAGACTGTTGATGCAGTTAGACTCTCACAGCTTCACCAAGCGATTCCTGAACAGGGCAGCATCGCATTCGGAATGCAGAAGGGAGCCCCCGAGACATGGAAAAGGTGAGCTGATATGGGGCCAGTATGGCAGGAAGCGTTCTGCTTGGCTGATGTTAACTTTCCAGTTTACTTGGGGGGGGTGTCTTACAAAGTGGGGAGCAGATATCCATTTGATTAATGTGGTTTGCCCCTCTAGTCTGGTGAGCTCTCACTTCTGGCCTGAAACTGGTTTATCACCACGTGTGGCTTCTCTGCAGTTCTGTAGGTGCATTGCATTGTTCCATTTTCTTGGAAAGCCCCTGCAGGTCAATTGTTTCATCTACTGAAAATTTTTCTTGGAAAGGGGTGCCCCCAGCAATGCCCAATGCTGGTGCCCATTTTATTTTACTTAGTAGAAGAAAGGGAGGGAGGGAGGGAGGCTGTGGCTATTGACTGGCAATGCGCCTTGTCCGAGGTGAGAAGCGCTGGAGGTGTAAGTACACAAAGGATCTAGAAGACAGTATGAGAAAAGAATGGAAAGCATCTCATTAATTTGTTGTATCGATTACTTGAGGAAATGCCAATATTTTGGGTAAATAGATAAATTTCCCTTGCCTCCTTTTCCTTTTATAATGTGGCTACTGTAAAATTTTACACCACACATGTGGCTCATAGCATAGTTTTATGGGACGTTCTGGTCTTGAGGACACAGTGTTTCCCAAACATCACAGACTGTGGAACCCTGTCCTTCCTCCTTCCTGTCACAGCTGGGGGACTGGTAATGGGCAGTGTGGCCTTAGGGAAACGTTGTCCCTTTCTTGACCTCCAGACAAACATGGGGTTCCCACCTTCCCCTTCTGTTGACGTCTTTCTCCTGCTGGGCTCCAACTCCAAGACCGCTCCTTCTTTGCACACAGGACTCAGGTTGTTGGCCTCCACCCACATCTGCTCCACAGAGGATCGCTGCCTCCTGAAATTCTGAACACACTTGCTGTCATAACAATTAGAATGTTAAATCAATCATTTCTCCCAATAACCTGTATTCTTGTCTCTTACCTGGTTAAAAATAGCAACCACAGTATACTTCTGTCACTCCTTTGGGAGGTTGCTCTAAGCCTCTCTCTGGGCAGGGAGGAAACTGAGGCACAGAGAGGAAGGAGCTTGCTCCGTCTGGCACCAGAAGTTGGTAGGAAGTCTAGATTCCGATGGGGGAACCGAAGCCTGGTCAGGCCACACGTCTTCACAGCTTCAGTTCATTCAGCTGCCTGGGGCGGGATGTCCCCGGGTTTTTTTTTTTTTTTTTTTTTTTTTTTTT
>PVKY010004787.1:0-18626 GCA_004027775.1 Bradypus variegatus
TGGCCGGGTTCCTGTGGGGGCTTCCGGGCTTGCCGCCCCCGCAGGGCACAGGAAGTGCCCCCACCCCAGCCGGGCCTTCCTGCCCCTCCTGGCCAGAGCTGCCGGGGCCGCTGCCACTAGGGCTGGCCAGGGGTGCCCCGCAGACTCCCACCACCCTACCCTGGGTCCAGGCACAGCTGTGAAACTGGGTGTGTGCATGTGCCCGAGGCTGCAGGTAGATTTCCTGCCAGATTCTGGACGTCAGCCGGGGGTGCTGAGAGCTGCCGCACGAAGCCGGGCAGAGGGACCTTCCGAGGCCACCCATCCACCTCTGCATGGGGACCAAGCCGCAGCTGAACTCCCCACAAGTAAACCTGACCCCCACCGGGCACCTAGTGTCCATTCCACTTCCTACCGTCCCAGCCCCACTGGCTGCCCAGGCCCCAGGCCCCCACAGCTCAGGTCTCACTGTGTGACACCGTTGGCCACGGAGACGAGCCTCGGGGCAGCCGGGGGAGCGGGAGGGCCAGCTCCACTAGGCGAAGGCAGCCTGCCCACCGCCTTCCCTCCCACCTGCCAAGGGGCCCCTGCGGCTGCATTTTCCTGGTTCTTCAGTTGCAAAAGGAAGCTGCTCATCCCTCCCTCCGCCTCCTGCTCTCCCGGCTCTCTGCCTCGCCTCTCCCTCGCCCCTCTCCTGCCCAGGGTCCTCTCGGGCCGGTCTGACCCCCACAAGGTGCTCCCACCGGGCTGCACCCTCCACACCCTTCCCAGGCCCCTGCCCTCAGCCCGATTCCTCCTCCGTGGTCACCACTCAGGGTTTGTCCGTCTGGGTCCTGTTGCTGCAGGCCCCGTGCCAGGCAGCTCTGTCAACTCTAGAATCTTCCTCTCGCTGTACGTGCTGGCCTTGGGAAAGCATCCTCCTCATCCACCTCGGCAGCAGGTGGCCCTCCTCGCCTGCCCCCCAAACTGCCTTGCCCACCACTCCACGGGGCGCCTCCACTTGCTCCTGGCCTCTCTCCTGTGGTCTCCCCACATCAGGAGCTGCCCTGCCTGCCCCTGGGCCTCGGCACCACCAGCACCACCAACGGCTGGCAGCCTCGGTCTTTGACTCCAAACGTGAAGATGCCCCCCGGGATGCCACTGACAGTGCCTAACCATGGCCTTGCCCACCAGGCTGAGGCTGGCTCTGCAGCTGCCCCGAGCTGGTCCTGGCTGGTGGTCCAGGGCTGCAGACAAATGGCCTGGACCTGTGGTGGGGTCAGCTGCTGAGTAGGGGGCCCCAGGGACAGAGGCCTCAAGCAGCACCTTAGTGGACAGACAGAGCACTGTCTGGTCTGACTATGTCACCGAGGACATGCCTGGAACAGCAAATAGCAAATTTGCTGCAAACCAGCTGCCAGCAGGCCTGGGGGCCTGGGAGCCCAGATGGCCGCAAGCCTCCAGCCAACAGATGGAAGGGAACCAAAGGCTAACTCTGCTCCGAGGACAGCACATCTGTCACCCCCACCAACACCTCAGGGTCAGAGCCCCAATGGTCAGTGACCCCCCACCTGCCCCCACCTCCAGGCCTCCCAATGCAAAGCGGCGGTCTAGACCTGCGCTGCCCCATGCCACCGTGCACACCTGAACTCGTCAAGAACCCACGTGCTCAGTCACAGCAGCCACGCTTTAAGTCCAGGTGTGGCAGTGGCGGCCACGTTGGACAGCGGGAGCACATCGCAGCCTCACAGAGAGTGCTGCTCCAAACGAGGGGCCCACTCGAGGAGGGAGGCACGGGGTGGGGTTTGGCGTTCTGCACCTTTGGGTGAGGACCACCTGGGCACAATGCTGTGTGGGCACATCAGCCACTCCCTGCCAGGCGAGGGCGGGAAAGGAGGGGCCGCTCTCGGGCCCGGGCCGGCTGGTGGTGGTGAGGAGCCCACCTGAGCTGGGCTCTCGGGCTAGCTCGAGCAGCGATGCCTCCTACAGCCGCCAAACTGAGGGTGGGAGACGAAGACGCTCACCACCCCTGGGAGGGCCTCGCTCCACAGCCAAGCTCGGGCCACCCGGGTTTGAAAACCAAACTGTAGCTGCCTACGTGCCTCCCCTGCTGCTTTTCAGGGAAAGGCTTCCGTTAGGGCTGACGAGTGCTCTGCCGCCAGAAGCTGAGCCCCAAAACGACGCGGCCTGTGTCCTGGAACGTGCAGCTAAACACAAATGCCTGAAACAACAGGCACGTTGCTACACGAACGGAACTCACGGTTTTCTCTAAGCGACGGGTTCTGTCCGAGGTGGCTGAAGGAAAGCATCGCCTCCGTGGTCACGCTGGGTCTTGGCGAATGAAGAGGGGGAGCCGCGGGAACGTCCCTCTCCCGGACGCTAGGGGGCCCTCACGCGGCAAAGGCAGCAAGGAGGGAGGGCCGTGCCTCTCGCTTTACAAACTTTTGGTTATAAACTGCAATTTTGGCTATTTTTTCTTCCAATTGTTTTCTATGCATATGTCCACCCCCCACCTCCCCCAAATCGAGAGCATACAATATTTACCGTTCGGAATCCAATCTTCATCCACTAGTGTATCCGTCGCGGCATCGGCTCGAAAACTCCTTCAAGTTAATCACGCTTTGACGACTACACCGCACCCCACTGGCTGAAGGCCTGGCCCCTCCAGTCAGACTTTAGGTCCTTGCAGGTGTCCACGGTCACCGGCAGCATGGTGGGACCGTCCCTGCCCACAGGCTCTCGCCTGAAATTCCGCCCCGGATGCCGCCAGAGCCCCTTCATCACTGCGGATCACTGTTTTCTTGACTTTCCCACTTTGACAGATGAAAAATGGCATGTGCAATTGTTTTATTTGTTTGGTTATTATATCCTTGAAAAAAAAAAGGAATAAGTTCTTTGACCTTTAAGCAATCACTCCAACAAAACATTAAAAAAATAAGTTTAATGCAAGTGGTTCATCTCATAAACAATTTAACAGGCACTCGAGACACTGAGAATTTAACAGGCACTCAAGCCGCTGAGCCACTCTGTGTTCAAAGGGTAGCGAGGAAACATTGACCCCTTGCACAAGGGTGCACATTCTCTGGGGCACGGCCGGCCCCCCGACTGCACACACACCCCCAGTCGGCCAGGGAGGGCCTCTGCGGTCTGAGAAATGCAAGTTAACTAGCACAAAGCAAAGTTTCTTTTAGGAAATGCGTAACTTAGTGCAAAAGGTTCTCTGCAGTGACTGAAGGGGGGCACACGTCCACAAGTGAAGCTCCTGGCTGTGACACGCTGAGACTAACGGGCCCCCCCGTCCTCAGACGGTCCCCGAGCAGAGGCTGAGGCTGGCGGCACTCAGTGCTCGGCTGCACATCAGGCGCTGTCTGTCTTCTTGACCTGATTTCGGTTTTCCCAGGTTCGTCTTCCAGCGGCCCACCACTGCCCTGACAGCACGCCCTGCCTGGGGTCAGGGTCAAGGGTCAAAAGCCACGTGGCAGTGAGGCACCCTCACTATCCAGAATTATCAGCCAAGGTCACGGGGCCACCTGCCCATGGTGCCTGCTCCGGAGGGGGGCCTTGGACGCCTTGCCCCCAGTGAGCCCCCCCACCCCTGTCCCATGCTTGGCCCCATTCTTTCACACCTGAGATGTGTTCACAGGCGCCAAGGCAGGAAGGGCACAGACAGCCCTTCTCTGACTCCACCTAATCTGCACCTGGGACTCCTAAGAGGAGCTTTGCTTGTGTTTTCCCACGGTGCCAGAAGCTGCAGCGTGCCTGTTGAGACCAGGTGCTCCAGACACTTCAGTCTCAGTTCTGGAAGTTCCACAAAGACAAAGACCCAAAGTCAGAGAGGCACAAAGCTGCCTTCCCAGAAACCCCCCTTTGAACAGGGCTGCAGCACCGGGCTCTATGCTCCCGAAGGCCCTGCTCAGGGTGGGCAGGCATCCTGGGCGGGGGAGCCATGCCTGCGGCCTCAGCAGCCCTGCACAGACCCTAAGCTGGGACTCATGCCTCCTGCCCGCAGGGCCTGGCACTTGTGCTGGACTCAGGTGGCAGGGTTAGCTCGTGGCAGTGCGTCAGTGTGGGCCCAACACGGCCCTCAGGCTGGGGTGCACGCAGGGGCTGTGTGGCCAAGAGGGCAGAGCCAGGGTCTCAGGGTGCCTCACGGCACTGGGGATGCCTGTCGTCACCACCAGATGTGGTCCCCAAGAGGGGATGGGGGCACGGGGGGGGATACACGTTGGCTCTCAAAGGGCAGAGTAGACGGACAAGCTCACGTGGGGACAAAGGGGCCATGGCACCAGACTGCACAGGGGGAGGGGAGGAATCAAGCAGACTGCCCATGAGGGACGTGCCGGCGTCCCCTTTGTGGAAACCAGTCGCAGCCCTTGTCTCTGTGTGCCAGGACTGGAATAGAGGGTGGGGAGGCATGCAGACCTGACCTGGCCCAGGCGGCAGCCTCACATATCCACAAACACCAGGAAGCACCAGCCCAGGCCGCCCACCAGCAGCATGGTGACGTGGATGCCGTAGACGAGCAGCTCGTTCAGGATGCGGAAGTCCACGCGCCGGCGGCCCAGCAGCAGCAACAGCACCGAGAGCTTGAGCTGGCAGCGCAGCAGCACGCGCACGCCCAGGTACTGCAGGCAGAAGAGGGCGGCCAGCGCGCCCCAGAGCGCGGCCGTGAAGAGGCTGCAGCTGAAGTAGAGCAGGAAGCGGATGAAGCCGTAGAGCCAGCGCGTCTTCACGTAGACGTCGAAGTTGTTGTACTTGGTGCGCACCAGGTGGGAGGCGCGGGCAGGCCCGCAGGCCGCGTGCAGGCAGGTGGTGTGCGGGCCATGGAAGGAGCGCACGCGCCGCGGGATGGGGATGACCGGCATCGGAACCTGGCGGCCGCACCAGCTCGCAGGGGCGGGGGCGGCAGCAGCGTCCAGGCGGTCAGCATAGGAGCCTAGGCCTGGGAGCCCACGGTGTTGCCTCCGGGTTGCCGTTGGCCTGGAGGGAGAGTGAAGGGAGAGGGGCCGGTCAGCCAAGGGCCCTGGCCAGGGCACAGGTTCCTCCTCGTGGGCACACTTGGCGGCCCCAGCTGCAGGAACGCACCCTGTGCCCACCCCCTCAGTGTTCTCCCTCCATAAATGCTGAAAGACGCATCACGGGGACCCAAACCCTCAAAACCCGAGAGCCAACTCCATTCCCAACACGCAGAGAAGGGCCAGGCCACTGCCCATGTCCCCAGCAGAGGCTGTGGCTGCCAGGCTCCTTCCCAAGGCCCTGCCCGGGCCCTGTCCCATCAGGCCTGTCCTCCTACGCCCACTGCTGCCTGGTTTCCCACGGCTGCTTTCTCTAGAGAGCAGAAGAGCCCTTAAATGGAACCCCACCAGGATCCCGTCAGAACCAGGATGGGGGTGGCAGCTGCAGGTGAGGGCTCTCAGAAGGCAACCAGCGTGACCAGCAGAGCACGGAGCATCCCAGCAGTGCTCATGCCGGGTGCCGGGCCCCAGAGGGGGGGCTCTGGGTCACAGGGCAGGCCTGGGTCCCGGGGCTGTCTTTTTCCGAGGTGGGACCCTGGGCAGGCCCCATCACCACCAGCGCATGAGGACCCAGGTGCTGCAGTGAGTGGGTGGATGCGGGTGAAGGGACAGGCAGTGCCAGCCTCCCAGGCACAGGGTCACCGTGCAGGGATGGCAGCACCCACAGACCGGGTGGCAAAGAGAGGAATGCTCAGAAACAGCCAGCGGCTGTCTACCGATAAAGGCCATTTACAGCTCAACAACTTGAGAGCGGCAATAAAGTAAGTTCTCAAAGCACAAGACGTGTGAAGCTGAAGGTGAAGGTTGGCCCCGGCCCCTCCCCGTCCCTCCCCCCCAGGGCTGACGCAAATTCATTGTTGCTCTCCCCAGGACTGGTCTCCCAAGCTTCTCTCTTCCTCCAGCTTTCCCTCCAGTGCAGTGCTGGTGGGTACGGTGGTCACTAAGCCACCTCTGCCTCCTCTTCTCCCTCACTGTTCAGAAAAGGGAGGCTGCACTCCCTGGGGTTGGGGTCTTCACAGAAATCCATTCTCCTGTCAGGGCCTGGTCACAGCGACAAGCACACGTATAGCTTGAAAAGCCATTACAGGAGAAGTTTATGCCTAAGAAGGAGACTTCCAGTTCAGCAAAAGGAAGGCGTGTGATAATGGCCGGGTTTCCGGAGGTGGACACACGAGTTGGTGGCCCTGAAGGGGCTTTCCTTCCCAGCTCATCTACTTCCGAGCAGATGCTCTGGTCAGGTCCCCCGCGACTTTACTGCCTGATTTGCTCCGACGGACCACAGGAGTCCCTGGGAAAATTAACTGCTAGTATCTGAAAAGCATTTTGGAACCTCAGACAAACACATTCGATCAAACTAGCAATGACAGAACCTCTGCTGCCTCCACCCCTAATACGAGAGGTGCTAACAGTTCCTGAGGCACCAACCCGAGACCCCGCGCTCGGTTTGGGGTCTGAATCCATCCCGGCGGCGCAGCCCCTGGCGTTTCCAGGGCCGCGCACGCGCGCACTGCCCCTGAGGGCTGAGAGCCGACCCGACACGCCCAGCGCCGGGGCCCGGCTCCGCGGGGGCGTCCCAAGCCCGAGGGCGTCCACAGGCCTTCGGAGTAGTCCGCTCAGCTCCCGGGGCCCTAGAGCCGCGCCGCGCCCTGGAACCGCCCCGCGCCCCTGCCCTGGAACCGGCCCGCGGCCCCGCGCGCCTCTGCCCTGAACCGGCCGCAGGCCCCCGCACCCCTGCCGCGGAGTTGCCCCGCGCCCCCGCTGCCCCCTGCCGCGGGCCGCCCCGCCCCCTGGACCCCGCTCACCGGGTGTCCTCTCTGCGCCGGCGCCGACGTCCCGGACAACAGCTGCGGGCGGCGATGCCGGGGGCCGGATCCACGGGCTCCCCTGTGCCCCGAGGCTGCAGGAGCAGGGCGGCCGCATGGCACCGAGCGCTCGCGGCCCGGAAGGTCAGTGAGAGGACTCGGGGTCGCCCGGGGGTACGGCGGCGGGGTCTGGCCCGCGACCAGGCCCTTACGCGTCCCCGCCCGGGCCCGCCCCACAGGGGAAGGGGTCTGCGGCCTGGGAAGCCGCAAGTGTTTGGCCCAGCATGGGAGCCGTAGCCGTCCCTGCGCGGCCACCGTAGGCCTCACGTCGCCGCCGTGCCCTCGGCAGGAGTGCCTCTCTTCCTCTTTCTCCGGGCCAACTCGGGGCGTCCCCGAAATCAACCCTGCCCCCGGGCGTGTGGGCGTGTACGCGTGCGTGCGTGGCCGCCCTGTCGTCCTTGACGTCGCCGTCCGCGTACGCCGCGGGAGCCTCGGTCTGTCTTGCGCAGGCGCAGATAGTGGGGCTGCGCGTATCGGACTTCGGCCACTCCGCTGCGCCCGGAGGGAGTTGACAGTGCGCAGGCACGGCCTCGCGGGTGGGAGCGTTGTGGTGGGGTTCGGTGTTTCGACCCCGGGACGGACTAGGGGTGGCGGGCGCGTTTGCGCCGAGAGGGCCTGGGGGTCTCAGGGGCCGCCCTCGAGGACTGGGCGGAGAAAGTGGGGCGACCCGCGTGGCCTGAGCAGCAGCCCCAAGAAGTGGCTGGGAGCAGAGGGGCCGTCCCGAGGACGTGGGGGGCCGGCTGGTGGGCGCGGGCCGCGGCGGTGACGGGGCGGTGGGCTCCCGGAAGCCCCCGGCGAGGGGGCGGCCCTGGGCCGACTGTTGGGAGACCCTCGCCCAGTTCCCGGAGTTTTGTGGGGGAGATGCTGTGGTGGCGGGTGGCGCAGACGGGGATGGGCTGCGACGCAGGGGCTCCGTGGGCGCGGGCCAGTCGCGCCTTTACCCAGCTTCCCAACAGCAGCCGCGGGGCTCAGGCTCGTGTCCGCCCGGCCCGAGCTGGAACCCGACCGCGGGAGATCTGGGCGACGGGGCTGCTTGGTGGATGAAGCGCCACGCCCTCCCTTTCCCTGGCCTCCTTCCCTGCGCGGCTGAGAGGGTGAAGCCTTAAAATGATAAAAAGCTAGTCGATGGCTATATTCGGGTTTTTTTTATGTCTGTTTTAAGGGCCATTAGAATCACAGGAACCAAAGAAAAGTTTCCGCCTTGAGTCAGCGTCTGCTGAGGCTGGGACTCTTGGCGCGGGTACCGTGGCCCCCTGTCCCCAGGTCCCCCGGCCTGCTGCGTGGGCACAGGCCAGTCCCGCGTGTGGCCGTGGGCCACCCAGAGGTTCACCCCAGGAGGCGAAAGCCAGGGACCCGCCCCCCGGCTGACTCCCCAGTGGGGCTCCCCCTTCTGGGTTCACACCGCTCCTTGCTCCCAGCTCTGGTTGTGTGCACTGGGCGCACGCAGAGAAAGCGCTGATGGCAGCTGTGTCAGCCCCCAGGGAGCCCTGAGTGGGTGCCAAGGAGGGGGCCAGGCAGTCGTCACCCCCAGCTGCCCAGTGAAGGAGGCCAATGGGGCAGCGGATGGCGGGGGGCTGAGGTCTGTGCCCATTGCAGGCTTCGTGTGGACCAAGGCCCCCAGGCCGCTTGGCCAAAGCCACTCCCCTTGCAGCTGAGTGCTCTGGGACAGTTATCTGCATAGTGGCCATCAGAGTGAGAAAACAGTCAGCTGACGTGTCGGTCATGGCCGCTGGTTGTGTCCACAGCCTGGAAGAGTATACAACGGGGGTGGGGGGACTGAAGCTTCACATCATTTGAAGGATTTTCCTTAAGAAAATACAAAATCACAAGCTTGAAATTAGGTACGCGGCTTGGAGGGGGCCATGTGAGCAAGGGCCCCTGAAGCCGAAGTGGAAGTTCTGGTAAATCCACAGCTGAGTGTGGCCACTGAGAGGCCGTGCAGAGCTCAGGTTAGTGGCATGGAAAGACGCCACGCTCACTGAGTTGGAGAACAGGTCACTCACCCATGCAGTTGTGATGCCATATTGAACACAAAAGTATTTTTAAAGTTTCTGTTTATGGAGAAAGTTCTAGAAGCAGATAAGCTAAAATGTTTGCAGAGGTTATTTGTGTGTAGTGGGATTTGAAATTATTTCCACCTTATTTTTTAATGTTTCTGTATTGTCTGATTATTATTGGCCAATATGCATTCTTTGTTTAATCAGGCAAAAAAAAGCAGTTTTTAGAAAAAAGAGGTGTCTTTCCGCCAGAGTGCCCTGTTCACCCATTAGTGTATCCCAGAGAACCCTGATGTCGGGACCTGGCCCCGCAGCTGACCTGACTGGATACGGCTCGTCAGGGTTCTCTTTCTGAACTGCTTCCAGCACCCCCCCGGAGGCCCCCCTCCGCCTTGTCGGTAGTTGATGGCCCCAAATATCAGCCTCTGCCCAACCTGTCCTTGTCCTCCCTCGGCCGCTGCACCCCAGGTATGGTCCCCAGCTGAGCCCCAGCCTGACCTGTGGCCCCCCACCTGTAGGAGCTGCATTTCATTTGCTGTTGTGGTGGGGGGAGCAGGGTGATGGGACAGTTACCGAGAACCCTGGGGTCAGCCTTGCCCAGGAGAAGGGGACAGTCTCAGTGCAGGGGCGCTTTAACATTTTCATTCACCCTGATGTCACGGCACAGCAGTCAGCAGTTCTGGCGGATTCGTTGACAGGTTCCGTCAGATTCCACTTCTAAGTGGGAGAGCCTGCCATTTCCATGCGCTTGGAAATCACTCGGTCCTTGGCAGCTGGAGTCCGCTCTTTCCTTGTTGTGTTCTTTACTGGGTGCTCTTAGTGGTATGGGCCCAGTGGTTCCCATCTCAGGACCAGTCAGCAGTGCCTTTCCTGGCCAACTGCCAGCCCCTCCCCCTTTGCGGACAGCTCCTTTGGGGAACCCCCACAAGCCTGGCTTCTGGGAGCCTGCATCCCCTCTGCTCCCACCTCATCCCCATCTTGTGGGAATGGGTGGGAATACCCACGGTGCCCTGCTGGTGATGTGGGGAGGGCCGAGGCCGGGCCAGCGACCCCCCCCAGAGCTTGCCCCCTCCAGGCCCCTGGCTCTCGGGCATAAGTCACCCTCTCACCCTTGCTTTCTCTGTCCTGCGGGATGTCCTCCCTTTGCCCCTCCTCCTCTTGCCAAGCTCCTACTCACCTGTCAAGACCCAGCTGAAACATCTCCACTCTGGGAAACCACCGCTCCCTGGCCACACAGCCCCTCCTGAAGAGGTGGGGTGGGAATCTGAGCCCCTACCTTGCCCTTGCTCCACACCCAAGGTCCCCATGATTCGTGGCTGACCTGCCTCTCCCCACTGCTCAGATTCCTGCCCACGGAGAGAGGCACCCAGTCTGCACACGTGTGGAAGCGCAAGGGGCTTCGGTAAATGGCACCGCCCCTTCCCTCCCATGGCTCTGTCGTGGTTCCTAAGACCGCTGGGAGCAGCCCCCTGGGCTGACCCTACAACCCGTGGCCTGCAGCGGGCAACCCTGCCGGAGGGTTGCAGGCGTGGCTGGGGCTGCCGGAGTGTCCCCGTCTGTGTGTCCATCTGTCTGGGGCTTCAAATCAGGGTGGCAAACCCTGCTACTCGTGCCAGCAGATTCCGCGAAGCCGAAAACATTCAACATCGGGCCCTCTGCAGGGAGTTTGCCGACCTTGCTTTTCTTATTGTTAATTATGGAAACACGTGTAACAAAGTATCCCATTTTAACTATTGTAAGCTCACAATTCAGTGGCATTAATTACATCCACGATGGTGCAGTCGTCACCACCAGCCATTACCAGACCTTTCCGTCACTCACAGAGGCTCTGCACCCATGCAACGAGAGCTTCCCATTTCCCCAGGCCCAGCCCGGCCGCCCCTAAAGTACTTTCTGTCTGTGGATGGTCCTGTCCCGAGTTTTTTCCATAAATGGGGCCGGCCCATACCTGCCATTCTGTGTCTGGCTTCTTTCGGCCGACGCCTCAAGGCTGTGTCTTGCCATGCGGTGTATCAGAACTGCATTCTTTCTACGGCGGACACTGGTCCCTGGTCCAGGTGGGCCACGTTTGTGTCTCCGTCCCTCCATGGGTGGATGTCGGGGTGCATCCGCCTCCTGGCAGCCGTGGAGAACACTGCGATGGACATTGGCATGTGGTGTTGGCTCCCGGTGTCCAGCCCACAGTAAGTGCTGGAATAAATGCTGAGTTAAGTGAAAGGGCAGCAAGCACCAGAGTGCAGCCTCCCCCCTGGGTCCTGTCCTCCACCCACTGGGGTGGGGTGGGGTGGGGACGGGAGGAGGGGTCGCCCAGCCTGGGAGAATGGATTCAAGGGCCCACTTCAGGGGGTCTTGTTGCCCAGAACCACAGAGGCTGAGTGGGGTGGGGGTCCCCGAGTGCTGTCCCTAAGCCAGGATGACAGGGAGGGAATCGACAGCTGTGGGGTGACCTCAGACCCCAGTGACACCCCAGTTTTCAATGCTCACAACAGCGTCACCAAACACAGTGAAGCACCTCCTGGGCCCCTGGGTCTGCACTGGGGACTTTCTGTATGTTGCTGTGGGGGTGGGGGTGGGGAGTGGGACCAGGTTTGCATCTCCACTAGCAGGAACCCCCACCCCACACCATGTATTCCAGGCTCTGGGTAGTGCCGGGGGCCGAGCAAAGCCCCATGCTGCCGAATCTCCAAACTGGTCCCATCAAGAGATGGCAGCTTTCTCCCTCCACTGGAACCAGATCGCAAGGCAGAGTGATGCTGTGTGCTTTCCAAGGCTGGGTCAGGGGTGACCTGCCCACTCCCACCAAGCACTGAGCCACTCACGAGGGCCACAGGAGAGGCCGCAGGGAGGCCATGTGCAGAGCTCCAGGGGACGTTTGGCCGAGCCCAGCCTTCAGCTCATCCCAGACCAGATACGTGGTGGTTTGGACCCCAGAAAATCTTGTTCTTCGAGTTAATCCATTCCTGTGGGTGTGGACCCTGGTAAGTAGGACGTTTTGGTGAGTAGGATCTTAAGTTTGGGTGTGACCCATCTCATTCCCAGGATGGATCTTAATCCTCTGACTGGAGTCCTTTATGAGAGACGAAATTCAGACAGAGCCATGGACGGTGAGTCTGGGGTGCTTTGTCATGCCCAGCTGGTTTGGGGAACACTGTGTGGTTTCAAATCTATATATAACAATTTTATGAGTAAACCATCCTGCCTGTGTTTTTCCGAGACAAATCTGGCACCCAGCCATGGCCCCCGGCTGCTCTCTGGCAGACAGGCTCGGCGACCCCACTCTCCACGACTGTGGCTGGCTGCCTTGCCAGCGGCTGCCCCCCTGGGTCCTGTATCTGCCATTATGGTTTTGCACAGAAGAGGTAACTGCCCTAAACATGCCCAGGGCTCTACCAGTTCAACCCCCTGGGGCCCCTGACAACCAGCGACCCTTTACTGTTTCCGAAGTTCTGCCCTTCCCAGAAGGCCACCGTGTTGGACGCACACAGCACACAGCTCCGTTTTCAGACCAGCTTCCTTGGTTGCAGATCCGGCCTCTTTGCTCCAAGATCATGTTCCCCAGCCCTTAACTAGAAGCTTGCCAGGCTGTTGGGTGGGGAGGACGACTGGGTGGGTGGTGTCTGAGGCTCCGGGCAGATATCAGAGTGAGCAGCCCCTTTAAGCCCCTGTGCCCACCTCTCGCCGGCAAGTGGATGAAACTCCTGCTGGGGACGCCCTTTGTCCGCAGAGCCCAGGGCAGCTCAGAGCCGTGCAAGACTCCGGCCCAGGCCGAGGCCGTGCGGGGTGCTGAACCTGCAGGCCCAAATCCACCCCAGCGGGAGCTTCGGTAGCGTTCGTGCCTGACAGCAGGGACTCTGGTCCTCAGCTGCAGAGTACGTGGGAGGAGGCGGTCCCAGAGCCTGGGGAGGGTCCCGGGCCTGCTCACCCACCCAGGCTCCTTCCCGCAGAGAGGCCGCGGACGCCAGACGTGTGCAGGTGGCCTGGTTGCAGCGGGCTCCCAGGACAGCCCGTCCTGGCCCAGAACCTTCTCCCCTACCCTGAGGGCCCCAAAGGCAGCATGTGTCCCAGGAGCAAGGACAGGTCCCGGCCGAGGGGTGCTGGGGGGCTGCTTGGGCCTGGGGCCAGCCTCAGTGTCCCGGGGTGACCGCAACCGCACACCACAAACGAGGAGCGCACTCTCTCATGGTTCTGGGGTCCAGAGGTCCAAAATCAAGGTCTTACAGGGCCACACCCCTCCGGGGGCTCCAGGGAAGATTCAGAACTTACTCGACTGGGCACTTAGCATCAATATTTTACAATTATTTCAAAACTCAAGAATGTGTTGCATAACACAACTAGAGGTGGATCTGAACACAGTATCAGGAACATCTCCGAAGACTCTTGTCCTCTCCTTGCCGGGTGCCACGGCTGGGGAATTTTGGGATCACTGGTTCTGTAATCGCCCATTTGGACTTCTTGGTTTGGCGAAAGGTGGGAGGCAGGAAGTGTACATTTTCTTACCTTATGAGAGAAACACTTTTTCTTTTTCCTGTAACGTGCCCTGGAAAAGGGCAAAGAGCTCCCCCCAGGCTTGTGGCCACATCACTGTGGCACCTGCCCCCGTCTTCCCACGCTCACCTTCCCTCTATCTCCCCATTCCCCTCAGACAAGGACACCAGCCCTATTATTAGTGTTTGTGTTTTTGTCATCTCACACCCCCTGGGACTGATGACCCAAAGGGCAGAAGCTCATCTGTTTCCTGCTGTTGTCCTGGTGCCTGCCCCATGTTGGCACCTAATGGGGTTGGTTGATTGACTGACTGATTGACAGCAGTCCCTAGCTTGTGTTGAGCATTCAGAAATGGACGCCTGGGGGCTGTGGAGGACAGCGGGCCTCAGCCCGGCATTGCCTGGTGCTTCCCACGGATGTCAGATTTCCAGGTCCAGCTCCAGCCCTGCCACCCGGCAGCCTCTGTGCTGATCCTCGAGGGTGCGCCTGTCCCGGAGGGAACGCGGGTTGTGCTGGCCACGGGGGACCTCGCCGGCCAGGGGGAGCCTCTCCCAGCTCCGCTCTGCTGGGCTTGGTGGGTGGAGGCAGGGAGGGTCTGGGGCACTTCGGTTAGGGGCGTTCACCCTGGTTCCAGGAGCCCCCTGGGCCCTGTCCCCAGCCACAGGAGGCACCCCACAGTCGGGGTCACCCCATAACCTCCCTAAGCGCTCACCTTCGTCTGCAGCCGGGGGGTTCCGGTCACACCTCCATCCCCTGGGGCGGATGATGGATTTAATGCCGGCCTGGGACAGGGAGCCTCGGTGGCCCCTGCTGCCTGGCAGAGAAGGCTCCATGGAGCAGGCCGTGGGCTTGGCCAAGGACGGAGGCCGCAGGGGAAGGGGCTGTGTATGCCCAGGGGTCCTGGCTGCCTCTGGGCCGACCCTTTGATGGACGTGCCCTCCCCAGCAGGACCTGGGTGCAGCAGCCAACTCACGGGGCTCAAGGTTAGCCCTCCCCCAGGCTTCAGCCTTCTGGGGCGCCGTGTCCCCACTCCCAGGTCTCAGGCTGTATTTTCTCTGGTGCTAGTTTACAAAAGACCCAGCTCAGGCTCCTGTTGGTGGAACGGTTTTGCGTTGACAGGAGAGGCGCTTTGTGACAGAGCTCCCCGGTGCCCCAGCGTGGGCGACTCAGGAGGCTCCACGGGCCGGCGCTGCCAGCAAGGTTTATGGCCCGCTCGGAAGACAAACATGCGCGTTTATATGTCACTTGTTGCAATACAAATGCTAACTTGTACTTCTTTCAAAACTTTTAATGAATTGTGCACATTCCAGAAGATTTACAGGGTAAACGGGGTGGCTCGAAATGCTACTTTAAGCATATTTGTCTCTTTGGCAACGGCGCCAAAAAAAATCTGGGAGATATTGCATTCAGAAATAAATCGTAAATAGACGCATCTTCAAACAGGTTTATTTTGGTCGTTAATGGTAGATGGGCCCCCCAGAGCAGGATTTAAAGTTAAATTATGCAAAATCAAAAACAAACCTTATAATACTTAATCAAACATGCATAAAACTGTCAGGCCCAAATAAATTCTCTCAATTAACTTGCTTCAGATTGTGATTGCATTCGCTAATTTAATCAGCAGCAGAATAATCTGGAGCCCGGGAAGTGATGAATGGCTGTGAACGCGGACACCAGGGAGGCTGGGGTGGGGCCGTAGGTGGGGGGACACGGGCAAGAGGCGCATGGGCCCCTTCTCCACTCAGGAAGGTAACCCCTCCTTCCCACTCATTCCGGCTCTGGCAGCCCCTCTCCAGGGCCTGGGGCTCCATGCCACCCTGGTGTGCCCGCTGCTGGGAACTTGCAGCCTTCATTCATGTACACAAATTAGCTAGACGTGGAAGTCACCATCTGGCACAAATTCCAGTTTGGTTTCTCTGGGCTTCAGAAACTCTGACACTGCAGACCCGGCTCCTTCCCGTACTTTTCCAGGACTGGACACGAGAACCGAAGGTGTATGGAACACGTCCATTTCCACCATCGCCACTTCGGAGCCTGCCCTGCTCTGTGTCGGGGCCTTAAGTAAGGGGGAATTTTGACTTGAAGAGCATTTTGTCCTTTTGTTTGTGTATGTGACAGGCAAACAGTTGTGCAAGCAGCGCACCCCTGCCTGGGGCCATGAGGACAGGGGGTTGCTGTTAGAAAAGGCCGTGGTCCCAGGGAGAGGTGGGGGGCTGTGGGCACAGAGCTACACCCCGCAGACGGGGGCCCCGGGCTGGCCGTCCTGGTTGCGGGTTGGTTTGGCCCCTGACTGACCGGCAGTGGCCACCAGGAGTTAGTCAGCTGCTGCCAAAGATTCGGCGTCTGTTGGGACTGCTGGCCCAGCCAACTGCCCCCATGCCCCGAAACCTGCAGAAGGAGCTGGGCCTTGAAAACGGAACCGAAGCTTTGTGGAGCGTTGGGTTTCCTTTTGTAAAAGTTGGTGAATCTATCTCAGCCAGAGCCAGACGTGGATATTGACTAATGCTAGTATATGAGAAAGGGAAAATGGGGGGTGGGTGGATAGAAGGGAGAGGCCAGGGGGAAGGAGGAGGTGGGGAGAGGAGTAGGGAGAGGGAAGGGGGCGAGGCTGGTGCACCCCTCGTCAGAGTTTGCCCTTTGGTCCATCTGAGCTCCCCAGGGCCACTGGTGTCCCCTGGAGTCCACCAGGGGGCTTGTTGCCCCCCATGGGAGGTCCGGGCCTGGTCCTGGGAACTGACCCCCAGCCTCTGAAGTTGGGGATCTTTCTCAGTGGACCGCACCCCAGCCAGGGCCCTGGGACATCACGGACCCCAGACTACCTGGATGGTGGGAGAGAAACGTCAGTTCCTGGCCCCTCTCACAGAGTCTGGATTAGAAGCCCAGGCCTGGGGAGGGTGTGGGGGTCCTTCTGTGGGTGACCTGTGGGTAGGTGGGCAGGAATGGGAGGACTGGGCGGTCCTGGTACATGCCTGCTGCCCTGGTGGGGTTTCCGGGATATGCCTGTCCCCCCAGCGTCCTGGCTTGGTGGTGAGCTAGATGTCCTTTCTCATTCTGGACCTCGGTGTGCCCTAGGTCTCAGATTCCTACAGCCCCCCCCACATACCCTCGAGGCAAGGCCAGGCCCACCAGGTGCCCCAGACCTTGGGGCTGCAGATTCTGAGCAGGCAGGAGAGGCCAAGGCACCCCAGGAAGGGGTGCACCCCATTTGAGGACCTTGGGCACCCCACTTCCTGAAGTCAGGACCTCCTTGGGTGAGAGGGTGCTGAAATAGGGGGCAAAGGCTCAGCCATCTGTCTGTCAGGAGCGTGCTCTGCCCAGGGCCCCTTCATCGCCTCTGCACACATATGGGCACCTCGGGGTCCACTCGGAGCCCACCTCAGGACCCCAAATCGAGACCCCAGTTCAGGATCCCATCTCAAAACTCCACCTCAGGACCCCACCTTAGGACCCCACCTCATCCCCCAAGTGCCCTGTTGACCCCCATTTTGGGGGATCGCTGCGGAACCGCCAGCATGTGTTCAGCCGCTGCCCACTGCCGTGTGTCTCTGCGGCGGCCGCCCTGGGCTGGGCCTGCAGTCCTGTGGGCACCGAGTGGCCGCCAGCAAGACCGCAGCTGGCGCACTTCTGCCCTGCTTCCGCCAGCCTGGGTCTTACTTTATTTGGGGACTAAAGCAGGGGTCCCAGCACCCGCACAGGCCTGCGTTCTGCTTCCCCGTCCCACTCGACCTCCCATGATGGACTCACCCGCGTCAGCGCCGAGCCTCGCAAGTCCGCTGTTGACCGGCTGGGGTCTCCCCAGGCCCAGGGGTGCCACCACACCCTAACCCCATTGCTGCTCTCGCCCCGGCCGGAAGTGGATCCGCTGAGTGGCTGGGAGGCTTGTAGGAACTTTCCAGAGACTCCAGCCACGTGTGGCCGAAGCCCCCCCCATGCTGCCCGCAGCCCCACTGCAGGCAGCACCGAGGGCGCCGTGCCCTCCTGGCCGTGGGTTCTGCCATCAGACCCCAAGAACCACTCAGAGCCCGTTACCCACCTTTTGCAGCCTTTTGGCCAAGAGCCCCCGTTGCCCGGGAGAGGGCACCTGCGGCCACAGGGAGCCGCCTCGTCAGCGTTGGCCCAGGGTCCGTCTCCGCAGGTGTCTGCATGGAGCCAGGGCTGCAGGGGTCTCATACTGGGGGCTCAGGGGCTTTGCTTAAAGCCAAGGTGTGAAGCCACCTGAGAAGGCCGAGGAGTGCCCCTTCCAGAGAGGCCCGGGCTGATTTTCGGTGTGGGGGATGCTCTGGCCACTCCTTAGGGGCTGGTCACCTGGAGAGCCAAGCCCAGGTGCGGCGTAGCCCGTCCTCTCCTGCCATAGGCAGCAGACACCCAAAGTTCATTCAAACAAAAACAGATCTCAAAGGGGGCAGAGCAGGAGCCCTGAGCAAGGGGTGGGCAGGGGTGAGGGGAGGCAGATGTAGACCAGAGAGGGCAGGGGTCTCACCAAAGGCCGTTGCTGCCAGGCAGCGGGTTATCCACATTTCTGCCACTTCTGGGCAGCTTCTGATCAAAGCAAATCGGCACAGAAAGCTGCAGCTTGGAGAGCAGGCGTGCCTGGGTTTTCCAGGCCTCTGGACACACGGAGGCCCAGGGCAGCCCGGAGTCTCCAGGAGGGGGGCAACAGCTGGCACCCAGGGCTGCCCTCTGAGTCCTTCGGGCTGCTGACCCTGGGCAGGTCCGAGTCCTAGGCCACACGGGCAGACCCGAGGCTCTGCCAGGGCAGAGAGCACTTCTGAGGCACCGGCCATTGCCGGGCCTTCCAATGGCCACAACACCCTTGCTGTGGCGACAAAAACGGTCTTTTGCCGTGGTCCGGCCGACAGCCGGGAGAACCACTGTCCTCAGCCACGCACCTGGGGGGGCCCCCACTCGCTCCCAAGCCAGACCCCCCCGCCATGGCCACTGCTGACAGCCAATCTTGCTGCAGCTACTGTTGTTTAACTTCAGTTGTTTTCTTTCTAAATTTTATTCCTCATTTCAATAATATTCCAAAAAATTAAAACTCCCGACCTCCTTGCTTACCCTCTGTGGCCTCTTTTCACCTATGGTCCCCTGAAACCACCGTGTATTGTGGGTGCAGTCACAGTGTTTTTGCAGCTGTGAAACTGTGATAACATAAAATTGGCCACTTGAACCGTTTCTAAGTGTATGAGCCAGTGGCAATGTTATGCCACCGTCCCGCTCATGCGTTCTCCATACTCTTTCATCTACCAAAACAGAAACTCTGGACCCAGCAAGCAACAACTCCCCACCCCCCTCCCTGGCCCCCCCAA
>PVKY010004788.1:0-18590 GCA_004027775.1 Bradypus variegatus
AAATGTCTAGAACAAAGTTGAGTGCTGCCCCTTGCTCCATTCTCATACACACATATGCCTATATGCTAGGATTTCATGCAGTATAGACAACACAAGTGGACATGCTCTCTGCAGTACAATGAGTGAGAAGCCCAAGACCCAGGCAGGCACCCACAACCCTAGGTCCCCTTGGCACTTCCTGCTGCTGCAGAGCCCCCACCCTGCTCCCCATGCCTCTTGTCTGTCGCCTGAGCTGTCACTCAGGGGGCAAGGGGACAGTTTCTTGCAGATCTTTTTCCCTTGTGGCTCCAAGGCTGTGGTCCCGCCATCTCCTGTAGCCATCAGCCTAATTAGGAACCAGCTCCTTAATTGCAAATAAATACCGGGGAGTCAGACCCGAGTGAGCAACTTCAAAGATGACCGTGCTCTGACCGAAACTCCTGCTCACTACCCCCTGCGCAGGGCCTGGCTTAGTTCCCAGCCAGACTCCAGGTCCTGGCTGGGAGGGCTCTGGGGGAGGAGGAGAGAGGAGAGGCGGTCTCACTCTGTGTGTGGGGTAGAGCAGCAAAACTGCATCAGCCCAGGAATCCTGCCTCCTGGCCCTGGTGGGGCAAGCCACCTCCCCTCTCCTGGCCTCAGCCTTCCCACCTGAACAGTGAGAACTTTCCCCAGCTCCAAATTTCTGCAATTTGGTGAATGTTCCTGGCAGCTCTAGTCTTAATTGTCAAAATCCGGAAACACTCCGATGTGTGTCAGCAGGACAATGAATGAACAAAAATAAGGTACATCCATACAATGGAATACCATGCACCAATAAAAAGGAACAAACTGCCGAATCGCATAACAACGTGGATGAATCTCAAGTGCATCGCTCTGAGCCAAAGAAGCTGGACACGAAAGAAGATAAGCTGTTTGTTTCCTGTTTTATGAAATTCTTCCGAAGGCAAAACCTAATCTTCCGTGATGGAAGGCAGAACTGTGATTACCTCCAGGGAGTGGGGAAGGGGGAATGACTGGGAAGGGGCACAAGGGCACTTTCTGGGGTGATGGAGACGTTCACTCTCTTAAGTGAAAGGACGGCTACTTGGGTGTATATGCATGTCGAGGGTCACACCCTATCTACACACTTAGAAGCTGTGCATTTCATTTAATGTATTAAGTATCAAAAACATTAAAGGAAGAAAGTGGGAATGTGCTGCTGGGCTGGCTCTCCGTGGCCAGCCTGGAGAGGCCCTGGCAGGGCTCGGCGGTGGCCCAGGGGACAGCAGCAGGGATGGCCGGCGCTCCCGGTGGCGCCCACATTCCTGCCACCAGAGGGCGGTGCGGTGCCGGCGCGCGGCCCGAGGACACTTGGCCCCAACAATAGGCCCTCTCCGTGCTCGCCAGCGGTTGGAATTCCTTCCTCTTGGCTTCTCCACCCAGTGCAGGGTGCTGGGAACCTAACATGTAATTTTGTGGGGGTGCTAGGGCACCAAGGGGGCCGCCTGCAGTCTGGGGGAGGTGAGCCGAAATCCCAAGAAAAGCCTCTGGCTTCTTCGAATCAGCAATTTTCCATCAACACAAAGGGCAGGAGTGTTCCTGCGTGCTCCCCCGTGCACTGCACACTCCAGAAGCCTGAGCCCATGCGCTGCAGCTTGTCCTTGTGCTTTTTTTCCCCCTTCCCTTTGGCCAGACTGTCCTGGATGCAGCCACCCCATGAAGGGAACCAGAAGTGTGCCTAGACTAAAGCCTCTGTTTCCTTAGACTCTAAGGGATCTGGACTCGAAGACCTGGAGGGCTTGCAGGAGGCCTGGCCCTCGTCTTCTCGGTCTCCGGGGGCCTGGCTGGGCCACCCATGCTCCTCTATGTTCAAAGGCTTTCCTGCTGCTTCATACCCAAGTGGGCCACAGCAGCCTCCCTGCCTCCCCAGGGAAAAGGGCCGGTGGGGCCCCAAGCCCAGGCCCTGGGCCTGCTCACAGCCACCCATCAATGAGCACAAAGGAAAGGCAGACATATCTAAACTCTAGAAAACTGGGAAAAGAGACTCGGAAGTTTGGAGACCCAGAGAGGTACACTGACTTGCTCCGAGTCACCCAGCAAGTTGGTGGCAGAGTCAGAGAGGAGCCCAGGGCTGATTTTTCCAATCACCTTTTCCAATCATCTCTCCCCAGAGCCGTGCTGGGGCCTCCTGTCTCTCTGGAAAACTCCCTTTTCGTCCCATGCCATGCCTGTGGCTTTAAGTTCCCTTCCAACCGGCAGCTTTTTCATCTGCAGCTCCCAGGCCTGGGAGTAATTATGTGGCCCTGCATCTGGTTAACCTAACACCCCTTTAAAAGCCTTGTTTGCCCATTAGATAAGTAGTTTCTGTTATCAAACTTAGGGGCAAAAAAGAAGTTTCCACTTAACCCTCCCTTTGTCGTTTTAAGCTGCAGAAATGGCTTCAGGTTTTGCAGCAAGTCCAGAGATGCAGCATTAATTAGAGGTTTTTTTTTTTCCTTTGGCAAGGGAGGGGAGCCCATTCCTTTATCCACTGGTCTCCAGCAGTAAAAGCAGAGCAGGAATGTGCACAGGGCCATGTTAATGGTCAACAGCTTAGAACGAGCCTCTCTGCTGAACTCCGTCCAAAAGCAGGGTCCAGCTGACAGGAGTTTCCTCTTGGTCGCCCCCTCCCGCCCCTCCCCTCCCCCCACCTCAACTCCAGCACCTTTGGCTCCTAGAGGAAGCTGGGCTTCCAAGAGGAAGTTCCTAATTGGTCATTACATCACGGGCGGTCTGGCCACCACAGCCACCCGCACAGGGCCAACCTCAGGGGCTCTGTGAGCTCCCCGCCCTGCAGTCGTTCAGCTGCTCTGCTCAGGTTTGCTACTTCCAAGAAAGGGAGTGTGGTGGGAGCAGGAAGGGAGAATGGCAGCAAGAGAGGAGGGGGGAGGCCAGGAAACACGTGGTCCACGTGGCCTACAGTCATGTTTTATAGATGCAAAAACTGAGGCCCAAAGAGGTAAAGTGACTTACTAAGGTCCCAGTGGAAGTCAGAGATATGCTAGCGGGGAAGCTGGTCGGGACCAATCCGGTGTCACTTGCCCAGGGCGGGGTTAAGAGCGTGTGCATGGGCTCTGGCACAAGGCTGCCCAGACGGGGGTCCCAGCTCTGCCACTTGGCAGCTGTGAAATCTTGGGCAAGTGACTTCACCCTTCTCGGCCTCTGTTTCCTAATCTGTGAAATGGGGATGCAATTCATGACTATCCCATAGGGCTGCTGGGATTAATTTAAAGGGTGTCATATAACACCTGGCTCAAAATAAGCACTCCACAAATAACAGCTGTGATTATTATTAGGACCATGCATCAGATAATCTTATCTCCAAATACAGAGCTTCATCCTGTATATTTCATACATGTGTTCGTATCAGGTAATAAGACCTGCAAAGTGTCAATGGAGTTGAGACTCAATGGGGGGAAATAAATACCTATATAAACCAGCCAACATGTGGTGAACCAAATGCCAGAAAGACTATAAAGCACTTTAAATTCACTATCTCCACACACTGTTAATCCGCTCAGTCATTCCCATATGTAGATGAGGGAGCTGAAGCTTGAAAAGTCAGGTCACCTGTCCAAAGGCATCAGGATGTGAACCCACATCTATTTAGGATAAGAGAGAGGGACTCTCAAGGGTGCTTGGAAAACGAGAAATGGTGCTGGGAGAACTGGATATCCATTGCAAAAAAAAAAGGAGGACGCCTACCTTATACCAGATACAAAAATCAACTCAAAATGGATCAAAGAGCTTTATATAAGAGCCAAACTCCTAGAAGGCAACGTAGGGAAAAATCTTCAGGACCTTGTGCTAGGCAATGGTTTCTTAATGACTTGAGACCCAAAGCCAAGCAACAAAAGAAAAAATAGATAAATGGGACCTCCTCAAAATTAAAAACTTTTGGGCCTCAAAAGATTATCATGAAAGTAAAATGAAAACAAACACAATGGGAGAAAATATTTGGAAACCACATATCCAATAAAGGTTTACTATACAGAATAGATAAAGAATTCCTTCAACTTAACAACAAAAAGACAAACAACCCAATTTTAAAATGGACAAAATACTTGAATAGACATCTCTAAAGAAGACATACAAATGACCAGAAAGTACATGAAAAGATGCTCAACATCATTAGCCATCAGGGAAATGCAAATCAAAACCACAATGAGATACCATTTCATATCCACTAGAATGGCCGCTATTAAAAAATGGAATATAACAAGTGTTAGAGAGGATGCGGAGAAATAGGAACACTCATTCCTTGCGGGTGGGAATGTAAAATGGTGCAGCCACTGTGGAAGACGGTGTGGCAGTTCCTCAGAAAGCTAAGTACAGAACTACCGTATGACCTGGTAATCTCACTACTAGGTACGTACCCAGAAGAAATGAAAGCAGGGACTTGACCAGATATTTACACACCAATGTTCACAGCAGCATTATTCCCCATTTCCAAAAGATGGAAGTAGCCCAAGTGTCCATCAACCGATGAATGGATACGCAAAATGTGGTATACACATATAATGGCATATTATTCAGCCACAAAAAGGAATGAAGTACTGATACATGTGACAACATGGATGAACCTTGAAGACATCGTGTTGAGTGAGATAAGCCAGACCGAAAAGGACAAATGTTGTATGATCTCATTGTTTTGAAACAATCAGAATAAGCAAACTCAAAGAGCCAGAATCTAGAACACAGGTTACGAGGGGACAGGGTGGGGATAGGGAATGGGAAGTTAAGGCTTAAAATGTACAGAGTTCCTATTTGGAAGGATGGAAATGTTTTGGTAATGGATGGTGGTGATGATGGCACAACATTGTGAGTGCAATTAAATAGCACCGAAATATATATCTGAATATGATTAAAAGGGGAAAATGCTAGATTGTATATAAGAATAAAAACTTTTAAAAAATCTATGGAACTACATTGCACAAGCAGTGAACCCTGAGTTAAACTATGGACTTTAATTATTAATTAATTAATTAATAGTACATCTATAAAAGTGTACAGTTATCAAATATAACAAATGGTCCACACCAATGCAAGGTGGTGGTGGTACAGTGGTACATGGGAATCCTGTCTTTTATTCATGATTGTTCTGTAAACCCAACACTTCTCTAGTTATAAAAGAGAGAGAGAGATGGGGAGTCCTCTGCATTACTCCCACGGTTGCAACATTTGGATTGCAAAACCCTGAAGGGACTGCAGAGTAACTGCAAAGGGAATGTGCTATCATTATCCAGCCATATCCACTACCAGTTGTCATGGGGGGCTCTTCGAAAGATTACACATTAAAAGGGGTCCTCAGATGTGGCAGAGTTGGTGCCACACTGCCCACCTTCCGGGGAGGAGGCAGGGATTTTTTTCAAATAACATGTCTTATCACAGCTCTGCAAACACATGTTTTTTGGTTTTTGAGTATAGTTTTTCTTGCACACTCAAACATCCCACCCCTCCAAACACAAAAATAAGGGTCTCTCAAGATGCTACAATAATGAACACTGACCTTGCCAAAGGGCTGCTAGCCCTGGCTGAGAACCTGGAGTACACTTCACTCCTTTCAAACTTCCCAAGTCCAGGAGACAGAATGACCCCCGTTCTCAGAGGACAGTCCCAGCGTCTGAGGGGCCACACTGCAGAGTAGCGAGGGACTCCACCCCAGGTTGGCTGACCCTGAGCCCACTCCCCTCTCTGCTGGGCCCTTCGTGCTGCCTCATAAGCCCTCTACACTCTTTTGGAGTAGTCCTCAGAGCCCCCTGCCTAGGAGGGGCAGCAGCCGCCAGGCTGGGCCGTGTATGGCCTTCTCTAGTGGTTGGTCCTAGAGGCCCTGCAGAAAGGCCTTACTTTCAGCCTCAGAGCCCTGACCCCAGCCTCCTTGGCTCCATGTCTCTGGTGGGAAAAAGTGGCAGCCTGGGCCAAGATGGGTAAGGTTTCCATTCTTTCATCTTATGTGGTATTCAAAGAGGTCCCATAAAGATAAACTCATCTTGCAACCCTGACATCAAACAAGCTTTCTCTGGGCCCCTCACATACAGCAGGCCTGCTCGGTGTCTCCTCCACAGACAGATTCCCCAGGAGCTATTAGGCCCTACCACTCCAGCGGGCAGGGGAACTTGCTTCCATCAGCTTCCCTCGGCACCCCTGGGCTTGCAGCGTCCCCACTGCTGCCACCAAGCCCCACTGCCCTGCCAAGAGACAGTCTTCTGCTGGGCAAGACTGTCCCAGGTTCCCAGCCCCATGCTCTGTGGTACAAGCTACCCTTTAAACAACACTCTCTGCAGGCAGCTACAACTCCAATGAGCCACTGTGAGCTTGATGTCAGAGCTACCTCCTTCATCAAAGTGTTGATGGATCAGACTCCACATCAGAGAGACTGGTGCTAGCCTGGCCCTTTGTGGGTCACCAGTCCCTCCAAAAGGAAACCTGGACAATGTAAGCCTGAGAAAGAAACACCATGTAGGAAGCAAGGCAGGGAACCCTCTCAGACCCCTGCAGCGGGGCACGAGTCCAAGTGGGAGAATTCCGGTGCCCTGTGTCTACGTGGGGAGGGAAGGATGGTGGGAAGTGTCTGAGGAGGGCCAGCCAGCCAGCGATAAGCGGCTTATAAAATCAGCCCACATTTTCAACAAGGAACCAGTTTCTGCAACAAAAGGCTCTGAACTTTGCTCCCATTCCAAGTGCTCTTTGTTTTATCACAAAGTCAGGCTGGAGTGTGTTTGTTTTCTTACCCCAGACCACCTGGAGTGAGAAAGCCTTGCTTTTATTATTGCCCCTGGAAAAATTCTAGAATAGTGCTATTTGTGCACGATAATGAAGCTGGGTACTTAGGTCTCTAGAATGGTGAAGGAACCTGTGGAGAGGAGAAACCCCACCCCCCACCCCAAGTCCTCGTGGCCTGCAGGTCTATCCTGAATTCACACACAGCCCAGGCCCCTCACCCAGACGTCCATCTCAGGCCTGAAGGGACCAAGTTTGCCAAATTCAATCTGAGCCTGACTTCCCTGGTGAATCCAAGACCACAGAGCATGAAACTGGCCTTCAGGGGTTCCATTGGGGACAGCCTGTGTGTGCTTTGGAGGTGCAGA
Organism: Bradypus variegatus; assembly: GCA_004027775.1. NCBI lineage: Eukaryota > Metazoa > Chordata > Mammalia > Pilosa > Bradypodidae > Bradypus > Bradypus variegatus. The sequence continues at coordinate 7,086 of PVKY010004788.1, forward strand.
GATGCTGGTCTTGGGCAGATGGAGGGGTGTTTCAGGCAAGCCCAGCTTGGGGAGAATTTGGGGAATTCTTTTACCTCCCAAATCTGAGTTATCTGCAGCCTCCTGCCTCAGACTCCTCCTTGGACCCTCGATCAGCCTGTTACAGTTCTCAGGGATGTAGAAACATCCCAGGGAAACAGTAGGTAGGACACCCACAAGCCCAGCCCACTCAAATCCCTGGCCTCAGCGTTGCCCACCATTGGGCCGCTTGTCTCCCCGTGCCGTGAGCACCCCACTCTGTGAGCACCTTGTCCGTGCTGGTCTCTGTTGATCTGGAAGGCTCCCTGGGACCACAGGCTGGAGTGGTGCAGAGGTGACCTGGTGCAAATCCTCACTGCTGTGTTACTGTGGGCAACTGACTTTACCTCTCTGAGTACCGAGACCCGCTACGTAATTTGCAGGGCTCAGTGCAAAGTAAAAAAGTGGGCCCCGGTGGAAAAAAAAAAGAAAAAAAGTGAAGAATTCCAAGAAATAGCAGAGGATTAAATTAAATGGGGGGCCCTTCTGAGCCCGGGGTGCTTTGTGACTGCACGGGTTACCCACCCATCGAGCTGGTCCTGCTGAGCCCTGAGGGGTTGAGGGGTTTTAGTGCACTAACAGCAGTAACTGGCACTCAATGAATATGAGTTTCTTTTCCCACTTCCCAACACTTTCCAGAGTCCTGCTTAACCATCAAGAAGCTGGTGTTTCCTCCTTTGGAAAGCCCTCCTGAGTCCCTGGGTCTGAACCATACATGTGTTCCTCTGTGGCTGTCATCACAAGGGTACCTGTCTTTGCCCTGGGCTCATCTCTGCATCTTACCCTGGGACCCAGCACCAGGCCTGACAAAGGGTGCTCTGGGCAATGGGGTGCTGTATGGAATCTTACACTCAAGGGCTGGGAGGGCTCTTGAGAAGGCATCCGGTCTTCCCCTGGTTTGAAAAAGGCACAGAAGCAATACTATTCCCATTTAACAGATGACACCAGTGATGCTCAGAGGCCAGCAAATTAAGGTGAAGAGTGAGAAGCATTGCCCCTACTTGCTAATCCTCTTGACGCAGCCAGGTCAGTGGAATGCCAGATGAGCTCACCATGTGCAAGGCTTGTTTCCGTGGCTCATCAACATCACCTAAAGCCTACTGTCATCTTGTCATCTTGTCTGGCTATGGGGGTGGATTTAATTTCTCTGGCTTGTTGAGTCTTATGAGGGTGAAGGGAATGGGGAATATGGCTTTTAATGGACACACCAAAGCATAGGGTGGGTTGTGTGTATGGGGCTGGTTTTCTTATTTGCCAAGCTCTCCAAAATAGGCCTTGTCTCACACCAGCCTGTTATTTACCAACTAGACAACATGTGACCTTTGCAAACCAAATATACTTGCCTTGGTTTACACAAAAGATGCAGTTAGGGATAAACATGTCAAAATTAAAGTACCACAGTTGAGATGGCGGGGGTGGAGTCCAATTTAAAAATAATCTCTGCATTAAATCCTTTCCTTTAAAATATTCTTTTGTAATGCAAATATATATAATCCGCACCCCTTTAATGAATGGGAGACTAACATACTGAGTTTTCTCAAAGTGAGGGTTGCTTTTATAATAAGCAAAAAGCTAACATTGACTGGAGAGATCATTAGACCACAATTAAAATCTGATATTTGCAGTAGAGAACACAGTAACCTGAGATGTAAATGTTCCCTACAAAAATGTTGCAAAATGACCCACTGGGTTGGCAGAAGCTCACTGCGCAGCCACAGCGACCAGGTCTACTGTTTGTGGCTGTGCCACTGTGCAAGCAAGTGCAAGCTGCACCAGCACAGCCGTGCCCAAGCCTCTGAGCTGCTTGGAAATAGGTGGCTTGTTTGATCAGGGGGCAGGAGGTTCAGGGAAGGGAGGGAGCCAGCCAGTTCGTCCAGCCCACTGGGCTAGCAGGCAGATATAGCCCCACAGAGACCCCACCCCCATGCCTCAACCCCAAGTCCAAGATTGGTTTCCAAGGCAGGAAGAGGCCAAGCCTAATTCCACAGCTCCTTTGGAGCCCGTGCCAAGGAGGTGGCTTCATCTCTATTGATGGTGAGTGGGATGCTGCTTTTAACCGTGGAGGACTTTCCAGTTCTCCATGCCCATTCATAAATGACCCTGTTATAGGATATGGTTGTATACAGCTCAGAGGTTTGGTAACTGGCCCGAGGTCCACAGGGCTATTGATGAAGCAGGTTAAAGGCGCATCCATGTCTTCTGAGGAAGCCCGAGCTCCTACCACTGCCACTGCCCCCTGACAAGCATCTTGGGAAGAAGGTGACCCATTACCTGGGTTACAGCTTCATATCTCTCAGAATAACTCTTTAGCCTGTGTCGGGATGCATACGGGCACATGCTGCAAGACTAAAGCGAATGTAGCAGTAATGAGAGAGTAATGTCCACAACTGAGTTTCTCTGCCCAAAGCTAACCTTTCGTTTAAGAGGGGGATCTGCCTCGTCTTCCGTGATCCAGTTCTTATAATTTGATTTCTTCTAGCAGAGGCGAAAGGTCTAGGGAGACCTCTGGGCTGACCCCGGCTGTCAGATGCCTGCCACACACACCCGACAGCAATGTCCAAGTGCCTTCTAGAAATCCCTCCCCCTCTGGAGGGCTGTTTGTAGCCCCAGAGACCCATGTGATGAGCGGAAGCAAGGGGTGCCTATCCTAAACCACTGGGAAGCTTGAGGGGCCTTGGGGAAGGAGGGCACAGCTCATGTCTACCCGAGCAAGCAGCACATAGAGGGCATGCACAGGCCCAGCAAACATCGGCAGAGTTCTGCTCAGAGTTGCCACAGGCATCCTTGGTGATGGCTGGCTCCTTCCTCGGGTCTCACCCCATGGGAGTCCAGTTGCTACTGAGCACCTACCACCCACACATCACATTTTATTTACTGGTTGAGAAGAGTCTGAGGAGGTAGGTATAATTTCACAGAGGAGGAAGGAGGTTTGAGGGGTTAAGCTCCCAGCCCAAGGTCACACAGTCGATACACAATCAATAGGCAGAATTCGAACCCGGAGCAGCCTGGCTGCACAGTCACTCTTCATTCATCCTCCCAGAGTGCATCCTGGAGGGCCGCCACTCAACTTCTAGCCTGTACCTGGTTCGAAAGGAGGTCAGCGCCGTCCCCTCTCCCGGGGTCTCCCAGTGACCGCACCTCCTCCATGGAGGCTGGTGCCTGCCGTGCTGCCCCCCACCCCATCTCTCCCTCCCCACCTTCCCCATGGCACCCAGGGCCCTGCAGGCAGCCAGCTGCCAGCGCCCGCATTCCTGGAGCACAGGCCCAAGCTGGGTCCACTGAGGAGGATCCCGGGGAATTCTGCCCAAATTCCCCATAAATCATGGCCATTGTGAATTTCCCTTTTAGCCACAGGCGAAGTCAAACTTTTCCTTCCCCCACCACAGTTAACCGCTCTTTGTTCCCTGTATCTCTGCGGCTCCGCCTGGCCAGGGGCCAGCTCTCAATTATTAATTCATCTAGGAGGCGCAGGTTACATTCCTGGCCACCTAACCACTTCCTCCTCGTGGGGAACTCAACTCGCAGGCCAGGCCCTTTTAGTTACATCAAGCCTCACACAACACCCCAGCCCTATCTTGTGGCCATAGCTGCAAGCAAGGACGTTTAAAACCATAGTTAAAAATAATAGCAGAAAACCCAAACCCCCAGGAGTCCCTCTCCCAACTCCTTCCCACAGTAGCAACCCCACCTGAAGGCCACAGGTGTCCTACAGCCACGTTAGGGCCTCAGTTTTCCATCTGTGAAATGGGAACATGTCCCCCCACCACATAGGGTTGCTGCACTTGTATGTGAGGTGTCTGTGTGGGTGTGTGTGGAGGGGTAACCGGTGAGTCCTCCCCTTTGGTAATTTGAGCCAGAGAGGGAGAGACCAAGACGTAGAAGCAACGCCGAAGGCCGGTGCTGGGCAGGAGCTGCTGCAGCTCCATCTGCTTGCTTTATCCTCTCTGGATGAAGAGAAGTGACAGGCAGCTGTAACGGTTAGCAGAGGGCAGGGGAAGCTAGAGCTGCAATTCAGGTTTATTAAGTCCTCCAGGTGTCTTCTGGAGGGGTTAGGAAGACGATGGAAGTGTAAGCACCTCTTTTTCTGGGTCAAGCTTCCAGAAGACCCTCACATGCACGGACAAGCACCCCAAGAAATCTGGGAGTCAACAGAACAAGACAACCAGCCCTTGTATGAAATACAGCCCTATAATGGTGAAATTCAGTTGTGAAGTCAGATGAGTGCCGACCCCTTGGGCTAAGCAGTGTCCTTAACTCTAAATGTGTCAAATGTCTTTCCCTCCTTTAAGTTATAAGTTAGAATGGACACCTCGTGTAAGCAGTAAAGCTGAAAGGTTAATGCCAGTGTTAGCTGGGTGATTGTCAAAATTAAGCCATAGGACCAGAGAAAGACAAAAAGGGATAGAGGGAACCTATGTGATCATAAACAAGAACAAACTCTTGTTGTCTTTCTCATCACCTTTGTCCTTCCCTCTATCCTCCACTGGCCCCTGCACACCTCACAGTATCTTACGTCACCTGGAGTGTGAGCCAGGTGACCTTAGGGTATAAATAGTCGAAAATATCTTTGGAATCTTATGCTTTATCTGCTCCATAATATGTCTGCTAAGACAAATGATGACCCCCCCCAAATCGTCAGGGAAGGAAGGGACACTTTGTCTTTTGGCTTCCCGTACCCTGAGCACAGAGGCTTTGGGATAAAACATGCATGCTGCCAAGATAAATGATTGTGCACACACAATAGAGTACCATTAATTAGGACTCATAAATCCAGAGTTTGTAAGAATTCCGAAAGCAGCTGGGTTGAAGTTAAAAAAAAAAAAGTTCGATAAACAAATGCAAAATATAAATAAGGTTCGGGAGGACTGTTTATCTGGCTAGTGCTGTATAAACAACTGGCATACCAACTACAAATCGTGCTTATCTGTCCACTAAAGCAGCTCTCCTAATGACCTCCAACAGGAAACATTATCCAGTTAGCATCAGTCCACAAAACTTGGTTTCTTAGACAGCATCCTTCCCAATCACCTACCATGCAACCAGGTAGAATTGGCAAGGTGACCCCGAGGGGTCAGGGTTCTGAGTACCTGGAAAGGAGGCCCCTTGGATGGCTGAACCATGTCACTGTAGCCACCCTGAGGGGACTGGAGCCCCCACAGCAAGGAGAGGTGATGGCCCTTGGCTCGGGCATGCTGACGTGCCACCCGCTTATCTCTGTGCCCATCCTAAAGAAGCAGCCTTTCCTGGGGCGTTCGCTCAGGGGACCCTGCCAACTCGGGTGTCTCCACGTCAGAGCAGGCTGATGAGGAGAGGCCCCACCCCTGTGTGGAAATCCCTCAGGCCTCAACTGCAGTAGGTGAACCAAGGACAGCTGTTAACAGCGACCTTGATGATCTACAAATTAGCCGGTCCTGGATTTTCTCCTTGGGAGAAGGCAGTCATTTTGCAGAGGAGCGGGTGGGGTGAGGGGTCAAAGATAAGTATCTGGGACTGTGGGGCAGCAGGAAGAGGCCCCGGGCAAGGCTGTGGAGCCATCAGGCGGGGAGGGTGTGTTGGTCCTGGCCCGCCAGGGACAGACTGCAAGGCCCCAGAGACGTGGGCAACGAGCCAGGCTGGAAATACCGAGGGCTGCTCCAGCTCGCAGTGACGGCCGTGCCAAGTCGGGGAGGCAGCACTGACGGGGAATGGCAGGTTCCGGCCGGGGCAGGTCCCCAAGGGCATCGAGGCAGGAGCAAACCGCCTGTGTCTCTGGACACGTGGGGATTGGAGCCAGGCCAGGGAGACCCTGAGCCGCCAGTCTCCCCGGGGTGCCCCTGTCCTGGCGCTGCATGAGGGCCCCCGAGGAAGGCAGAGCCCCTCTGAAAGGCTCACGTGGGGCAGGGAGTCAGGTCCAGCCTCCAGGTGGAAAGTGGTGGTTCTCTCCTAGTTGCGGAGGTGTTCACAGAGCCCACCAAGACCGCTGCCCACTGCCAGACCCTGCCACTACTTCCCTCGTGGGCATGTCAGACATTCCTGGATCACCAAGACCCTGAGGGTACCTGACGGTGAGGGAACCAGTTTCAGAGGAAGACCTCGAAGTTGGCAGGAGCCCCTCTGCAATGTTCCTTGGAGAGGACAAGCCCTGTCTTTTGGTGCAGGGAAGCAGGTGAATTGGCAGGCACTTTTTCTCCCTCCACCTACCAAATCCTTGGCTCCCTCCCTCTGGGCTTCAAACACTGCTACCAGGTAAACCAACAAAAACACCGAGGCTGGAGATGGAGGCTTGCCACAATACACACATTCAGATGGCTGGCTATTCTGCCCCGGACACCCTGGGCTCCGCTGGGCCCGACATGACACATGTAGTTTGGGCAGAAGGCTTCTTCACCCATATGTAGGGAATCTGAGCACAACTTGTTTCATTCATGGCATTTATCTGAAGCCGGCAGATCTACTCAATTATTTGTAAAAACCCACTAAGAACAACATCCTAGCAGGCCATTCGTGCCACAGTCCTACCCTCTCCAGCTTCCCAAAGTGTCCCCTCCCGACCACTCTCACCCAGGCACTGGGAGCTGCTCTGCCCGGGCCTCAAGCACATGGAACTCCACCCTGAAACCCTGGAAGCAAATTCCCTGAGGGGAAAGAGTGGGTAGGATGTTTTCAAGAACCACTCATTGTGGGTTTGGGCTCCAGCCAACAGAAGTGCCACAGAGATGCAGGAACAGCATTTGCTATGGAGGCTAGCAGATCCCTCACTCTCGTTCATGAAGTTCCTACTGTGCGCAAGGATGCAACAACAACATAGGGTAATTGGAGGAATTAATAATTCTGTGGCAAAGGTAATGTTGGAGGCTGAGGTGAGGAGAAAATAGTGGGGATGTCAGAGGGAATCAGGGAAAATCTTGTTTGCAAACATCATTCCTTCTGGTCAGTTCCAAGTTATTTACTGGGATAGACACACATTTTCCCCCTCAGACTAAAATAGCCCTCCCTAAGACTTGCAGTCTAAGGAGAATAAAAGAAGTAACATAAACATTCTTTGCTGCTGTACTATAAGAGATGAGCACTAGCCAGGCCTGTAGCTAACTGCAAGCCTGTAGAAAGTCCCACTCCTGAGTTCTGAAGTTCACTTCTCTGTTTCCAATTCAAAATGGAGTCTGTTGTTTGAGGACTCTGCGTGCTACCCTAGTGGGTCATATGAATGTCTCAGAGTTGAGGATGAGGGGAGCAAACCATTCTTGGATTGGTAGAAACTCTTAAAGTAACAGTAGTTGTGGAAGCCACTGTCTAATAGCAACATCATGCTTATGTCAAAGAGAAACCTGGAAGAAGCTAGAGGGATCTAAAGAATTGTTGAAAAATTGCTGAATGCCAGGGCTAGAGAACATTCAGCCCAAACTTTTCCCTTACAGAAGAGGAAACTGAGGCTCAGAGAGCAGAAATCGCTTGCCGGGGTCATGTAGTGGGGCCAGGCCTCAAGGCTTAGGTGCCTGTCTCTAAGAAGGCGCCTGTCCTCGATACCAGCGGGCCCTAGGAACTAAGTCAAACAATCCTGACAAGTCCGGCCAAGACGAATTATTTTTGCAAAAGGGTCTGTTTGTTTGTTTTTGTGGGTAGCATGGAAAGAGTCCTTCCTCGCATCACTGTAGGAACAACTCCCCGCCTCTGCCTGAGAAGTGACCCGCCCCGGCTCCGACACAGCCACCAACTCTCAGGCAAAGGATGTGCGTTGCAAAAATGGGGCAAAGTTTCCTATTCTGAAGATAACATTGTAAGACACAGGAAGCCCATGAGCAGAGCCTGTGTTTCCAGAAGGGCCTCTGCACACCAGTTCACAGCCACTTCCATTGTACAGGGTTTCTAGAGGTTCTGTGGTGGGAGGAGGGGAGAGGGAGGGGCTGGGGGTGTGTGGGAAGCAGCAGGGTCACAGCCCAGGTAAAAGTCCACAAGGGCCTTCTGGTAACTCAGGCCTCTCTGAGTCCCAGCTTCCTCAGCTGAAAAATACAAGGGTTAAAAGAGCCAGTGTTTCTACTCTGTAGGCCCCTTGTGTCCAGATTCCCAGGCCCCACCCCTGGAGATTCTGATTCATGGGTCCTGGGTGGAGCCCGGGAATCTATGTTTTTAACAAGATTTAAGAGGCCCTTTTTCTGGCTCTGATTTTTCATAATCCTGCCAGTTTTGGGTTCAACAGCCTGGCACGGTGGTGGGAGAGCTGGCTTCCTCGAGGGAGGAATGACAGGGGCAGGAAGGAGACCAAACCAAATCGACTTCCTAGCATCGGACAGACGTGGCAGGTCCCTGCGCCAAGCCCGGGAGATCAGCAGGGAAGGCGACACTCTGGAGCCACTGTGGACAGCCCTGACTCAGTATGTCTGGACAGGCCCCTGGGACAGCAGGCACCCTCGCGTGGGATTCTAAATTCAAGGGCCTCAGTTCAAATCCCCGCTCTGCTACTTCCGGGCTGTGTGTCTGGAATGAATGGCCTGAACCTCTCTGGGCCAGAGGTTCCCCATCTGTGAAATAGGATCAAGAGTGCCCAGGACGAAGACTCGTAAGGGGACTACAGTACTAAAAGTGGCATGTACCACAAGCCCTCCAAGTGTCGGGCACACCTAGTTCTCACAACAACTCCCATGGGGTAGATGTTGTTATTAGCTGTGGCACATCACAGACAAGGGTAATTTATAGAGGAGGAAACACTGGCCTCTGACCAATCCAAGGCCTTCCTCTGTCTAGGGGCGGTGCTGGGCGCTATGGACATTCAGTCTGACCTCTGCTAAGGCCACATGCAGCACCCAGGGAGCCCCTGCACATGCTGCTTTCCCTCCCTGTCCCTAATTCCACAGACACTGCCTAATGTCTACTCTGCAGAACACTGTCCTAGATGGGGCACAATCTTTCCTCCAAGTCCAGAGGGAAGAAAAATGAGCCAAGCATTAAAAATGAGGGGTAGCAAGGCAACGAGAGGAGGGGAGGAGGAGAGGCTTCACGATCTGGGCATGACTGCCGAGGGGCTGGAAGGGAAGGGGCGGAAGCGGTATTCCAGGTATGGCAAAGGCACAGAGGCAGGAGCAGACAAGGTAAAGAGCCCTGCTGGATGAGATCACAATACTGTGTGAGGGCTGGTGGAGAAAGGAGAGTCTGTGGAGACTGGTTGGGCCAGAACATGCAAGACCCTGACTACATGACTGGGAGTGAACACGTGGTGGGGGCACAGGGAGCCAAGGAGTGGCAGAACCCAATCATGTGTGCACACCCCAACAGACTGCTGGCTCGTGAAGGATGGGCACCCTGTCTCACACCTCCTCTGATGCCTACAACTGGATGTGATTGATTACCAGAAGGCAGGTAGATTTTACAAGTGGGAATTCTAGGACAGTACAATGCATCCAAAGCTGAAGATACAGACCTTTTTTCTCCCTAATCTTGATCCATTAAGCTCATTTAGAGATAAGACAGTGAGACTACCTGAGTTACAAAAATCCAAGGGGGAATGGAGACCCACAGTAGTACAGTGGAAAGAGCATCTATAAATACATATATTTAGAGGAATAAGTTTACTGATTCCCTCATATTCTCTCCCCCTACCCCAGCCCCTGTCTACTGGATCTGTCAACTTCTGAAAGCACTGGGTTATAAACTCCCACTCTTCTCAGTGTTTGTTGAATTCTCCTTTTATTCTCATCCATCTTTGATTTTGGTATGTCAAAGCTATGTTGTTCAGTGCATAAAGATTCTTGATTTTTGTATCTCTCTGGTTGTTTTAACTTTGATCCATGTATAGAGTCTGCAAAGGTCAAATTGGCCCACTACTTATTTTTGTAAATAAAGTTTTATTGGAACATGGTCACGCCTATTTGTTAATGTGTTGCTTATGGCTGCTTTCATGCTACAGTGGGACTGTTGAGTAGTTGTGATAGAGACTGTACGGCCTGCAAAGCCTAAACTATTTACTATCCAGTCCTTTACTGAAAGAGTTTGCCAACCCTAATCTATATAAAGTATGCTTTTTCCCCCTTTTAATGCTTTTTCCCCATGGAATTACATTACTTCATATTAATATTGCTAAACTTGCTTTGTTTTTATTTAGCATTGACTAATATATTTTTCCCCATTCCCTTTAGTGTCAATTGTCCTTAAAATTATATATAATTATATATATGTGTGGCTGTGTCTCTCCTAGATGGCATGTAGTTGGATTTCAAAAAACACCATTTAGGAGCTTTTGTGTTTTTAATGGATTACTTTAACACATTCACATTTATTGTTATTAGTATTTTGGACTTGCTATGTTGTTTTTCTTTTTAATTCTCCATGTTTTGTTGTTTCCATCCTGCCAAGCTTTAGAGTAATGTTCAGGAGAGTAGTGGAATGGGTGAAAAAAGGGAGACTTTGGTTTTATCAGTATTTCTTGAGCTTTACATAAAGAGAATATAATAATATTATTTGTATAATCAAATAATATTTCATATTTATTACCAAAAAGCCAGTTTTAAAGAAACAAGAGCCATGAAAATACAAGGATCCCCATGATGAATTCTTCAGTAAAAAAAAATACCAGTCACACTTTCCTACCTACCACATCCACCCACAGAAACACACAAAGACAACAACTTCATAAACACGCAGCAAATGTGGAGTTTGCCCAGAGGAGGGTCCCACACCCCTCTCAGTCAGGCCAACAAGCAAATGCATCCTCTGTGGATCTGGCTCTGACAGGCCACGGGAAACTGCTCTCGGCGGTAACCCGGTGTTGGGCCGTCACCACGTCTACAGAGCTGAATCCCCGGTGCCCAGGCCGGTCCCTTCCACCCGCAGCACTTCCTCGGCCTGCAGGACGTGTGTGCAGAATGCAGTGCCCGGACCAGCCCCACTCAGGCGCCCTCGAAGCCCTCAACTGCTGCCCCCTCACTCTTGCCCGCTGGCCCCACCTCCCGAATTTCCATCGGTCCTCTCCAGAATGACAGAGCCAGGCAAGACCTCCAACAGGCTAGGAGGCAGGACGCTCTGAAAGGGGCTGGAAACAACAGGGACCAGCAGCTTCCAGCCGGGGAGAGCTGGGGAGGGACCCGCCCGAGGGGTCCTGCTGATCTGAGAGGCTGTGGCCCTGCACAGAAGCCCCGGTTCACACTCTGCCCCCCCGGGCCAGTCCCACATGCTCTTGGGCCTCTGCTTCCCCAGGCTAAGCAATTTATCCCTGCTCTTCTGACTCCACGTGAGCCTCTGCCATTCTGGTTTATGTTCCTCAAGTCATGAGTGGCTGGAGGAGGTTTCCAAACCAAAGGATGAGGGGCATTTCTTACTATGTTTGACACGAGTCCTGAGCACCTAAGCACAGCAGAGTCACCCCCTTCAGGGACAGACCCGGGACGCACGTCACACCACCCCTCCTGCATCCCACCTGGGGACAGGAGCCGGCGGTCTGGAAAGATTTTTTAAAAGCACTGACTGGACAGACACCTGCTG
>PVKY010004789.1:0-18585 GCA_004027775.1 Bradypus variegatus
GGACACCACTGGCCATCCTCCAGTGAAGGTACCCGATTGCTGATGTGTTACCTTGGACGCTTTATGGCCTTAAGACTGTGACTGTGTAACCAAATAAACCCCCTTCTATAAAAGCCAATCCGTCTCTGGTGTTTTGCTTTTGGCAGCATTAGCAAACTAGAACAGTACCCAGTTTGGACACTTTATGGCCTGGAGACCGTAACTGTGTAACCAAATAACCCCCCCTTTTTAAAAGCCAATCCATCTCTGCTGTTTTGTGTTCCCACAGCATTAGCAAACTAGAACAGGTGCCAAACCCACTAAACTGGGGAAGAAGAGTCTCTTCAACAGTTGTCCTGGGAAAGCTGCTCCTGATTATTTCATATCAATGTGGCATGCAATATCTGTTGTTGTTTTTTTGCCTGGTTTGTTCCACTGGACATGATGTCCTTAAGGTTCATCCATGTTGTCACAAGTATCAGGACTTCATTTCTTGTTAGGACTGAATAAAACTCCATCATATGTGTATACTACATTTTGTTTATCCATTCTTCAGTTGATGGACAGACATTTAGCTTGCTTCCATCTTTTAGCACTTGTGAATATTGCCACTATGAGCATCATCGTGCAAATATCTGTTCAAGTCCCTGCTTTCACACTGTCACCTCATGAAAGCTGCGTAAGTTGTACAGTTGCCTTCAAGAGTCAAGGCTACTGGGTTGCAGTTCAACAGTTTCAGGTATTTCCTCCTAGCTATTCCAATACACTAAAACCTAAAAAGGGCTATCTATATGGTGCATAAGAATGACCTCCACAGTGACCTCTCAAGTCTATTTGAAGTCTCTCAGCCACTGAAACTTTGTGTTGTTTCCTTTTGCTTCTCTCTTTTGGTCAAGAGGATGTTCTCAATCCCATGATGCTGGGTCTGGGCTCATCCCTGGGAGTCATATCCTGTATTGTAAGGGAGATTTACACCCCTGGGAGTCAGGTCCCATGTAAGGGGATGGGGGACAGTGAGTTCACTTGTCAAGTTGGCTTAGTTAGAGAGAGAAGGCAACATCTAAGCAACAAAGAGATACTCTGGGGGAGACCCTTAGGACAATTATAAGTAGGCTTGGCCTCTCTTTTGCAGTAACAAACTTCATAAGGGCAAGCCCCAAGATTGAGGGCTTGGCACACCAAATTTTCAGTCCTCAATGTTTGTGAGAATATCAATAATAAGCCAGGTGGGGACGTCCAACATTTCTGCATTTTTCCCCGGCTCCTCAGGGTGGGGGTGGGGAGGCTGTATATGTATTTTTATGCTCTGCCCAAATTACTTTGAGATACATTGGTATTTTACGCTAACCTGTGCAGACCTACCAGATTTCACTTCCTATTCAAACTTTCATGTAATTGTGGTGTTTGAATAAACTGACTGCACACTGTACATTTTAATATTTCAAAATATTAACTCTGGAATTTATTCCCTGGCATGTTTCTTGAGTGTGCCACCAGCTGGTGATATGACAGATTTTCTGGAGTGTGAGGATCTAAGAAAACCAAGTACACCTAAGCATAACACACCTTTCACCATATTTGCAATTGCCTTCTCATTGGCTGGTGCTCTCGGAGCTGAGCACTCATCAGGAAGGGCTGCCCAAGGTGAATGCAGAGTGCAGTGTCCTCCTTGTCTTTCTGGGCCTGTTTCTTGCCCTTGACTTGTGCTTACTAGTGGCCTTAGGAGTTCCCTGTTTACAGGAGTTTGTACCTTCCACTTCCCAGGAAACAGACCTCCCTCCAAGTGGTGTTCCACCGCCAGTCTTAAAGCAAGTAACCTTTGTCCCAGGCTGTGCACTGCAATTGTTTCTCATACTGCTCTCAGTGTCCCTAGCCACTTTCACCTAGAGGACAAATGGTAGGAAGGAGTGGGAAGGGGGGGCATGCGAGGAGAAGAACTTCCCAAGTCAGTATTTCTCAGATGGAGTGTGGCCAGGGACCCACAAAGGGGGTGCTGGGGGATCCAGTCTGCCCTGGGGTGTGAGAGGGAGAGGCCTGGAAGGGCACCAGTAGCCTCTTCCACATCTCACCAGAGCTGGGCTTTCTTGACTCACTACTGCCCAGCAAGTGCAGCCTTTCAGCTATTCTCTGCAGCTCTGAGGGAGCGTTCTGTCTTTAAGTCTCCGCCATCCCCTTTCTCTGGGGTGGGTTGGAACGATGACCACCCTGAGTCAGGCCCCCAACAACCTGCACTGGCTAGTCAAAAGCAGTGGTCACTGGTCACCATGCCCCCCTTCTGGATCTTGGGGAAGTGGGTTTTTATGTCCCTTTCTGCCACCAGCGAGCTACACCAGGTGCCTGCCCCCACGGCTGCACACTGGGAGAGTGGGGCGTGGACAGTAGTGACAACTGTGTGGGGAGAGCCGGCTACTGGTATCTACCATGATTTACCAGCCTTTTCCTCTTGCTTTTCTCTGGATGCTGTACAGTGTTTTACTAGACACTGGAGCTTTGAAATAGCTGATTCAGATAGTCCCTGCCTGTTCTAATTGTGGTTCTGGTGTAGGGACTGATTTCCGGGGCTTCCTACTCCACTACCTACCCACAATTCCTCCCATTTAACCATTTTACGTGGGCAGTTCTTCTACATTAAGTATATTGGCAACACTGTGCAACATTCACCACTGTTTCCAGACTGTTCTCATCATTAAAACCCAAAACTTACATTCAATTTAGCAAAAACCCCATTCCACCCTCCCTCCCCCTCTGGTAGCCACCATTCTGCTCTTTGTCTCTGTGAATTTGCTTGTTCTAAGTATTTTTTTGCGTAAGAGAAGTCATGAGATGTTTGTCTTTTTGTGTCTGGCTGATTTCAGTCAGCATCATGTGTTCCAGTTTCATCCATGTTGTGGCGTGTACCAGCAGTTCACATTTTTTCTACAGCTGAGTAATAATCCATTGTATGGATGTACCACATTTATTTATCCACTCTTCAGCTGATGAATACTTGGTTTGCTTCTACCTTTTGGCTATGGCAAAGAATGCTGCCTTTGGCATAGGTGTTGAAATATCTGTTCCAGTCCATCTTTTAAATTCTTTGGGGTGTATACCCAGAAGTGGAATTGCCAGTCCATATGGAAAGCCTATTTTTCATTTTCTGAGGAACTGATTAAAAGTCTTTTCCATAGTAGCAGCATCATTGTACATTAATAAAAAATAAATTAAATGTACCAGGTTTCCTATTTCTCCACTTCTTCACCAACACTTGTTATTTTCTACTTTTTGGCAATAGCCACCCTAGTGGGTACAAAGTGTCATCTCTTGGTGATTTTGATTTGCATTTCTCTAATGGCCAACGACGTTCCACATCTTTCATGTGATTATTGTCCAAATACATATGTTCTTTGAAGACATATCTTAAAGTCCTTTGCCCATTTTTAAATTGGGTTGTTTTAGAATTTCTTTGTATATTTAATTAAATTTAAAATTTAGAATTTTTTTATATATTCTGGATATTACACTCTTCTCATAGGTATGATTTGCAACTATTTTCTCTCTTTTTTGTAGGTTGTCTTTTAACAGTCTCGATGATGTCCCATTGACATACAAAAGTTTGCAAATTTTATGGAGCCCATTTAATCAATTTTTTTTGTTCCTCATGCTCTTCATGTCTTATCTAAGAAGTCACTGCCGATTTCTCCTATGGTGTTTTCCTAAGAGATGGAAGATAACCAGCTTCATTCTTTTGCAGGAGAGCATGCAGTCTCCCCTGCACCAGTGGTTGTGGAGACCATTCCCCCCATTCAGTGTACTTGGTACCCATGGCAAAAATCAGGAGTCTATCCAGGGACTCTCGATTCAATTCCATTGGCCTATGTGCCCTTTCTTAGGCCAGGATCACACTCTGATGATTGCTATGCCTTTGAGTAAGTTTTGAAATAGGGAAGTGTGAGACTTCAATTTTGTTATTTTGCTGGATTGATTTAGCTATTTGGGAGTTGCAACTCCATATGAATTTAAGGATTGGCTTTTCATTTCCACAAAATAGGCTGCTGAGGTATTGCTATAGAGTATGTTGAATCTGTAGCTATCTTTGGGTAGTATTGACATATTAACAATATTAAGTCTTCCTGTCCATGAACACAGGATACGTTGCCATTTATTTAGGTGGCCCTTAATTTGTTTCAGTAGCATTTTGTCATTTTTAGTATTCCTATATTTTTTAGTCTTTTAGATTCTATTGTAAATAGAATCATTTTCTTAATTTCCATTTTGGATTGCTCATTGCAGATGTGTGGAAACACAACTGATTTGAGGGTTTTAACCTTGTAACCTGCACCTCTGCATAATTTGTATATGAGCTCTAGTAACTGACCTGTGGGTTCTTTGGATTTTCTATATAAATGATTGTGTCATCTTTGCATAAAGTTAGTTGTACTCCTTTTCCAATTTGGATGTCTTTTATTCTTTTTTCCTGTTTAATTTCTCTTGATAGAACTTCCAATTCAATGTTGAGTAGCACTGGTTATAGTACTAATTCTTGTCTTGTTCCTGAGCTTAGGGGAAAGGGTTCAGTCTCTCACCATTGAGTATAATGTTAGCTGCAGGATTTTCATAAATGCTCTTTATCATGTTGAGCATGTTCCCTTCTATTCCCAGTGTTATGAGTTCTTTTTACTATGAAAGGGTGTTGGATTTTATCAAAGTCCTTTGCCGCATTAATCGACATGATCATGTGATTTTTTTCCCCTCCTTCTGTTAATCTCATGTAATACATTGATTGATTCTCTTATGTTGAACAACGCTTAATTTCCTGGGGTAAATCCTATTTTGTCCTGGTGCATAATCCTTTCAATATGCTGTTGAATTCAATATGCTATTATTTTCTTGAGGATTTTTTCATCTGTATTCCTAAAGGAAATTGTTCTGTAGTCTGTAGTTTTCTTTTCTTGTGATATCTTTATCTGGCTTTGCTATCAGAGTAATGCTGGCCTCATAGAATGAGTTAGGAAGAGTTACATCCTCTTAAATTTTTTTGCAAGACATCAAGAAGGATTGCACTTAATTCTTCAAATGTTTGGTTGAAGTCACCAGTGAAAGCAACTGGTCCTGGACTTTTCTTTGTTGGGAAGTTTTTGAGATCTGATTCAGTCTCTTCATTTGTTATGCATCAGTTGAGATCATCTATCTCTTCTTGATTCTGTTTAGGTAAATTGTATTTTTAGGAATTTGTTCATTACTTTTAGAGTATCAGATTTCTTGATGTACAGTTGTTCATGGTATTCTCTTATAATCCTTTTAATTTCTGGAAGATCGTTGGTAATGAACCTACTTTATTTCTTATTTTTGTTATTTGGGTCTCTTCTCTTTTTTTTCTTTGTCAGTGTACCTGAAGGTTTGTCAATTTTATTGATTTTTCAGATAAATAACTTGTGGTTTCATTGATTCCATCACTTGTGTTTCTATTCTCTATTTCCGTTATCTCTCCTCTAAACTTCATTATTTACCTCCTGTTACTAACTTTAGGTTTAGTTGGTTCTTATTTTTCTAGTTAGTTCCTCAAGATGTGAGGTTAGCTTATTGATTTGAGATTTTTCTTCTTTTTTTATTAGGGAAGTTGTGGGTTTATTGTTCTTCTTTTTTAACATATGCATTTATGCCTACATGTTTCCCTCTGAGCACTGCATTTGCAATTTTGTTATGTTATGTTTAAATTTTCATTCATCTCTAAGTATTTTAAAAAATTTCCTTGTGGTTTCCACTTTCAGCCATTGGTTGTTTAAGGCTGTTTATTTTCCTTGCATTTGTGAATTTTCCACTTTTCCTTGTGCTCTTGATTTCTGGCTTCATTATGTTGTGGTCAGAAAAAGATGTTTTGCATGATTTCAAACTTTTAACATTTATTGAGACTAGTTTTGTGACCCAACGCATGTTCTATCCTGGAGAATGATGGATATGTACTTGAGAAGACTGTGGATTCATGGTTGTCGGCAGAGTGGTCAGTACATCTCTGTTCTGTTTCATTGCTTTGAAGTATTGTCCAGGCCCTCTGTTTTCTTACTAAACTTTGGCCTGGATGTTCTATTCATTACTGATAGTGGAGTACTGGAGCCTCCAGGTATTATAGTAGAAGTGTCTTTTTCTCCCTTCAGTTCTGCCAGTGTTTGCTTCATGTATTTTGGCACCTTCTTAGCAATTACATATATATTTTAATAGTTATGTCATTTTGGTGATTTGACCCTTTTGTTAATACATAGTGTCCATCTTTGTCTGTTGGTACAGATTTCGACTTAAGGTCCATATTGTGTGATATTAATATAGTTACTCCAACTCTCCTTGATTATGATTTACATGGAATAATTTTTCCCAATCTTTCACTTTCACCCTATTTATTTTTTTCAGCCTAAGATTAGTCTCTTGTAAGCAGCATATAGTACAGTCATATCCATCCTTTTATATCCTTTTATATCCATCCTGCCACTCTCTGCCCAATTGGGAAGATTAATGTAACTACATTATAGGTATTTCCTGATACAACAGGACTTCAGCCATTCTGCCATTTGTTTTGCTCCACATTTCCTCCGTTCCTGCCATCTTCTGTGAATAGTGGATTTTTGTAGTGAAGCATTTTTACTCACTTCACATTTCCCTTTTTATATATTATTTTATGGTTACTGTAGGGTTTATATGATCAGATTTATTTTCTCTGAGCATCAGTATTTCTCAGGCCGTGGCCTGGATACTAGGCATGTTGCATGAAACAAATTGAAGACTTCCTGCCTTCACTGAGCTCACATCTTTGTAGAGTGTCAGAGATTACAGAAAATAATATAAATAGGTAAAACATATAATATGAAAGACATGCTAGTTCTCTGGATGAAAACAACTAGGAATTGGGACAGGAATATGTTGCTGGGGGATTTTGTTGCCAGCATTTACGGGCACTGTGGGGGCCTCTGTGGAAGCAGGGAGCTGAGCAGGTTGAGGAAGCACAGTCTGCCGATACCTGAGGACAAAGCATTTCCGGCAGAAGGAGCAGCAGGTACAGAGGCCCCACGGCAGCGACCCACCCGCTGTGTCAAGGGAAAGGCAGGAAGGCAGGTGGGAGAGGACAGAAACAGTGGGGGTGGGGTGGACCCAAAGGTGGTCAGCACGTCACAGGGAGACACTGAAGGGTTTAGGGCAGGGCAGCGGCATGGCCTGACTATGTCTCAAAGGGTAACTCTGGATGCTGAGCTGTCAGTACTGTGGCCATGAAGGAACCAGACAACCGATCAAGGTGCTCTTGCTCTAATCAAGCCAAGTGATGCTGATGGTGGCTTGAACTGTGTGACACAAGCGGTGGTGATGACATGTGGACAGATTTTGGTGTGTTTTAGAAGGGAGAGCCTGAAAGATTTCTGATGAATTGCAGACAGAATGTGAGAGATGAGTCAAGGATGACCAGGTGCTTTTGTCCCGGGAAGTTGCAAGGATGGGGTTACATCGTTTTCAAAGAGGAAGGACTCCATTAGCTACATACTTGAGGAAGAAGAGGAAGAGTTTATTTGGGAGAAGTGTTAACTCTGGGATGCCTGTTGGACATCCAGATGGAGATGTGAGGAGGTAGTTCTTTATATTTATCTGAGTTCAAGAAAGAGGTCTGGGCTACAGAAAAGTTGGGTTGGGGTGGGAGATTGTTGGCAAGTAGAAGGCATTTAAAAGTCACAATATGGAATTTGATATCTAAAGGGTTAGGGTTAGGGTCTTGAGGAACATCCAGCACTTAAACTCCAGAAAGCTAAGCAGGAACTGCAAAGGGAATTGGGAATTAGGTTGTCAACCAAGTAGGAAGTGTAAGCTGGGTTGTACGGTAAGGGTATGATTTTCACAAAGAAAACAGTGGGAAGAATTACTCTTCCTGATATTAAGACTCACTACATTGAGGGAACAGTCAAGACACCGTGGAACTGGTAGAGAGATCGACACATGGATCTGTGTAAAAGAGGAGAGACCCTAAACAGACCCACACAGATAGGCACAGTTGATTTTTGACAAGGTGCAAAAGCAATTAGATGGAGCTGGGTGGTGTTTCAAGCAAATAATGCTGCAGATTAGACTTACAGGCAAAAACAAAAACTAGAACCTCAACCTAGGCCTCCTGCCTTATACAACAATTAACTCAGAAAAGGACCAGATACTTAAGTGTGAAACTAGAGAAGTTTCAGGAAAAAAACGTAGGAAAATCACTGGAATCTAGCAATAGGCAAGGATATTGTGGGCATGAGACCCAAAGCATGATCATTTTTGAAAAGAAGATTAAATAGGTTTTTTCATAATTAAAAATATTTTCTCCATGATAGACCCCAGTAAGAGGATGAAAAGACAAATTACAAAATGGGAAAAATATTTGCAAATCACATATCTGACAAAGGACATGCATCTAGACGATATAAAGAACTCTCAAAACAACATTAAAAAGCAAGAATCAAATTAGAAAATGGGGGAAAGACATGGACAAACATTTCATGTAGGAGGACATCCAGATGCAAATAGCATATGAAAGATGGCCAACATCACCAGCCATTAGAGAAATGCAAATTAAAACCACTTCCAAGACACTACTACACATCTATTAGGTTGGCTAAAATAAAAACCAGCAACAAAAGCAAACACAGGCAAGGATGCAGAGACACTGGACAGCTCACACCTTGCTGGTGGGAATATAAAACGGTACAGCCACCCTGGGAAATAGTTAGGCAGTTTTAATACTAAAATGGGACTTACCAGATGACCCAGTAATTGCAGACTTGGGCCTTTATCCCAGAGAAATGAAAACTTAATGTCACACAGATATTTATTCCCAAATGTGCATGGCAGCTTTATTTGTTATAGCCCTAAACTAGAACCCCCCAATGTCCTTTAATGGGTGAATTGTTATACAAACCAAGCTGTATCAGCAGCTGGAATACTGGTCAGAGATGAAAGGAATGAAATATTGATACAAGCAAGTTTGTATGAGCACCAAGGAAACTAAGCTGAGGGGAAAAGGCAGTTAGAGCAGGACACATACTGTGTGACTCCCTTAATAGAACGTTTGCTCAATAACACGTTTATAGAGATGGAGAACAGAACATGGTGGCTCTGGGTCAGGGGTGCAGGGACAGAGGGGAAGGTGTGAGCATAAAGCCGGAGAATAAGGAGCCTCGCTGTGATGGGAGAGCGCTGCATCTCGACGGGTTGTGGCTACAACCTACACGTGTGACACAAGTGCATCAAACTGCCCACTCAGACACACACGAGTGTGTGTGGAACTGGTGCAGTCCGAACAACTCAGTGGGTTTAATGTCAATTTCCTGGTTTTACAGTATAATATAGTTATGCAAGATGTTAACTTTTGGAAGACTGTTTGAATGGTGCAAGAAACCAATCTGTAAATACCTCTGAAAATTTCTGTGACTTCAAAATTACCTCAAAATGAAGTTTAAAACAAAAGATATTTCCCTGCCTCTCTTGAGGAGCCATGTGACCCCATTTTGACTGATGAAGTTGATGTTACTGGGTGGGGTTCTAGGGACATCTTTGAATGGGGAAACTGGCCCCGCTGCCTTTCACACCTGGCCCAGCCTGACCTGTGCAGGGAGGGCAGCAATCCTGTGACCCAAGGTGACCCCAAGTCCCTGAGCACATGAAGAGGCCATCCACCAGCTGGGGCTTCAGACTTGGGGTTTCCCCATATGGGGGAAATAAACTCTCTGCTCTTCACCAGCCACTATTCCAGTTTCAGTGCCTGTGTCCCAGTGAAAAGTCTTAGGACAAATACGGTCCAGCCAGGGGAGCTCTCAACACCGGGCGCCCCCTCTTCTTGCCCTGGTGCACTGTGCAGTGAGCAGAGGTCAAACTGCCTGTTGGCTCAGCGGCTCAGGAGCACATGAGGGCCGAGCGCACCTGGCTGGCTCGCTGCAGCTGTCGGTACCTGCCCTGGGACTCACATGCCAGAGGAATGAGGGAGCAAAGGCGATCCGTGAACAGCGCGGTGTCTTTCAGCACGTCCCCCTGGGCGGTCTCAGCTGCCGCTGTTCTTCCTGAAAACACCCACTGATGGCCCCCCTGTGCAGGCCCCTGGGACTTCGGGCACAACCGCAGAGGTGTGTGCCAAGGCAGCTGAGCAGGACAGGCTAGGGGACAAGTGACACCAGCCCAGCTCTGAAGGGTGAGGGGTCAACAGGCAGGAGCATTCTGGGCAGAGTATGGGAAGGACAGGGGCCCCCCACGTTGCTGGTTGTGTGTGGGGAGGGAAAGGGGTGACAGAAGGCTATGGGATCGGGCAGGTAAGCCGGGGCAGGATCTGAGGACTGTGTGTGGTCCCGTGAGGAGCCTGGAGCTGGTGCACAGGGCCAGAGTGGGGGGTGGGGGTGAGGCACACGCTCCTTGCTGGACAAGAAACTAAGGCGTTCCCCCGACAAGCCAGTACCTGCAGCCAAGTTTTATGCCCAGCCCCTCACTGCGGAGGCGGCAAGCCCTGGGCCTCCGCGGGCCGCGGCTGTACCGTTTGCTCTGGGGTGCTGGCTGGCAGGTGTGGGGCTGGGGAACAGCGACCTCTGGTGAATGCAGGGGTGCCTGCGGGGACACGAGGAAGGGAGGCTGGCGGCGGGGCGCGCTGCAGAGTTCGGACGTGCGGCTAGTCGCTGGCCCGGAAGGTGAGGAGGGGGCTGGAGTGAGGCATGAGCACGAAGCGGTAGACCATCTTTATGTCCTCTTGGTTCAGCGTCTCCACCAGGAAGTTCTTCAGCACCTAGGACAGAGGCGCTGACACAGCCTGGCGCCATCCAGGCGACGCCCGGGTCGCACCTCCCCACCCGACTGGCCGCCCTCCGGCCACGCCCAGCCGCGCCCCGGCTCACGTGGTGCAGGAAGAGCAGCATCTCGACCTCCGCCAGCCGCCGGCCCAGGCACTGGCGCATGCCGAAGCCGAAGGCCAGGTGCCGGAAGTTGGTCGCCGAGCCCCTCTGGTCCAGCCAGCGCTGGGGGTCGTAGCGCTCCGGCCTCGGGAACACGGCGGGGTTGCGGCCCAGGGAGTACAGGTACACCTGGACCAAGGTCTGCGCGCGGGCGCGGAGGGTCAGGTCAGCCTGCCCGGGGGCCTGGGGGCCGACTCTGCCTGGCGGGGCAGCGGGTCCCTCACTCACCCCGGCCGGGATGCGGTAGTTCTGCAGCACTAAGTCGGAGCTCACGTGTCGCTGCAGCACGAGGCCCACGGGGTACAGCCTGGGGGAGGGGCAGCCCACGCAGGGCTCAGCGGGGTCCCGCCCATCCGCTCCCTTCCACAGACTTGCCCAGCCCAGGACAGCCCCGGGCCCACGCCCTCTGTGGACATCCCAGAGCACAGTGAAGTGCTTCCTTGCACGTGCTGCGCTCAGCCAACCTCTTGCCAACCTGGGGAGCCCCACTTTGCTGCACCAAGGAGGACGCGCCCCGAGATTGGCATCCAGGCGATGAAGTGAGATCCCAGAGAGGCAGAGCCCAGAGAGGGGTACGGGAGCTGTCTCCCAGGGCAAGGCTGGTGCTGCATCCTGTTTCCTGCCCCACCCCACGCGCCAGGGAGCGCCACTCTCAGGCAGCAGGGCCAGGGCAGCCGGCCGGGGTCTGCAGCGCCTACCGCAAGGTCTCCTTGAGGGCTGCCCGCAGCAGGGGCAGCTCCTTGGGGGCCCGCTGGGGATTCTCGGTGATCACGGCCTCAGCAGCCAGGCTCTCCTGGCGCAGGGCCTGCTGCACACGGGGGTTCCGCGCCAGCTCGTACAGGGTCATCAGGATGGGGTAGGTGGTCTGCAGGGGCCAGGCCAGAGAGGTCAGTGAGGGGCACCCCCTGTCCCAGGAGAAGCCACTCTGGGGTGAGGGGGTGGGACAGGGCCCTGACCCCAGAACTCTAGGTCCTAACACCCACCCCACTCTTTCCCTGATCCACATCACGGTGGTGGCCACCCAGCCTCCTGGGTGCTTGGGCCCTTGGAAATTCCCAGGCCCTCGCGAGATGCTGCAGCAGGAGGGCTCGGCCTGCAGGCAGCCTGGGGCCAGAAACCTGACCTCCTTCTGCATCACCTTCAGCTCTATCCCCAACCCCCCCGTCCCACCCCACCCCCAGCCCCATGGCAACCTGGCACTGGAGCCTTCTGCTGCTCTACCTGTTAAAGCCCTGCTCCCTCCAGTGCATTTTTAATCAAAGCCAGATGAAAACTGTCATCTAAGAGGTAACTCCCCTGGGGCTCTCCAAAGGCATGCCTCTCCCTGCCCCCTTCCTGGTCCCCAGACATTCTGGGTGGGGGCTGTGGTGCTGACCCTCAGGCCCGCTCCACTCTGCCCTCTGCCTCCAACGCTGCCCGCTCCCACGAGTGTCCTTGCAGCCCCTCCCCTCCTTGCCAGCTGAGTGCCAAGGGCCCCCCCTGCAAAGCCTCCGTCCCTTTAGGAGCTAAGGCCTAAGGCTGAACAGGGATCTCCGGGAAACAGACTGGGCGTGGGGCACTAAGGTGTCACTCGGCCCCGGAGGGCGCCGCCTGGGCAGCGGGGCAGTGGCCTGACCGTCTCCACACTCCCTGCTGTGAGCTCTGTGGCGTTGG
Source organism: Bradypus variegatus (assembly GCA_004027775.1). NCBI lineage: Eukaryota > Metazoa > Chordata > Mammalia > Pilosa > Bradypodidae > Bradypus > Bradypus variegatus. The sequence continues at coordinate 12,552 of PVKY010004789.1, forward strand.
CCTTGATGGTATCTAGGGACATGTCTGCGTGCAACAGCAGCTCCGCCACAATGCCGCTGTAGTGTCGCGGGCGGCCGAGCGCCAGCTCCTGGTAGATGTTCTGGATGCAGTTGCCGGCTGCGGAGAGGGAGAGCCGGAGCCCCGGCCATGCTGCTGGGAAGGTGCCGCTCCTTCGCCCTCCCCAGTGCCCCAAACACTCCCGGATAGCACACCCAGCGTTCCCCGTCCCCATCCCACTGCAGCTTCACTGCCAGCTGTCTCTGGGTGTCCGGCAGGAAGTCTCAGGTCCCCCCAGGCTGAATGAGGCGAGGAAGTGGGTGCCCCGGGCATCCCCGCGCACAGCGGCGGTGTGGATGGGGAGGCAGCCTTTCCCGGGTCTTTGGAGCTCACCATGCTGGAAGATGTAGTCCCAGGCCCTGAAGTGCTCCTCCCACACCTTGGGGCTGGCCCAGCGGGACAGCACCCTGGGCATGCACATGAGCGGCGGGGTGGACTTCAGCATGACCCCCAGGGCGTGGATGAAGTCGCGGCTGGCGAGGCTGGGGCTGCTGCCCAGGAGGCCCAGCCTCACTCCGTACAGGGCGAAGGTGCTGGCTGCGGAGGACGCTGGCTGAGCGCAGGGTCGGCCCCAAGCAGACCACACCCGGGGCTCCCGCCCCGACTCCCTCCTCCCTGCCCGGACCTTCTATGGTGTAGTGGCAGATGCTGGGCAGCATGTCCAGGGTCAGGCTGCCCCGGGCGTTCTGCAGCACCTTCTTCTTCAGGGCCTCCGAGAAGTCTCTGGCCACCACATCCACCATGGGGATGTACAGCTGAGTGCTCTTGGGTGACAAAATGTTGGGATTCAGCCGCAACCGGTTGACGTGCCACTCGGGGCCATTCCTGCAAGGTGGACGGCAAGCTTTTGGAGCCAGCTGCCCAGCACGCACAGGACCCCAAAGCTGGCGAGGGTCGGGCTGTGGGTCAGGCTGCCTGCGTTTCCGCCCTCACCTCCTCACCTTCGTCCCCACTTCACTTCCCCCGGGCCACAGGGCAGACTGCCCCCGGGGACTGGGCACCATCTCATGCTCCCAGAGAGAACCCAGGACAGGTGGCAATGGCCTTCGCGGTCGTCGTGCCAGGCTGCCCCCACCCTCCCCGCTCTGCCCCTCACAGCAGGAACACGCCCGGTTTGTGCCCACGGAGCTCTCGGTATGCCAGCCAGGGATCCACGCTCAGGCGGCGGGGGTACAGGCTGTCCACCTGCTGCAGCCGCTCCACGTCCTCGGGCAGCATCACGTTCACCATCTGCGACCGTCCCAGGTCATACCTGAGGGGCCGGACACCAACGCAGCTGGGCCGGCCGTGACCTCCCGGCACTGCACACGGCACGCGCCCCCCAGGCAGCCTCCCACTTGAGCTCTCCCGTCTCCTGGGCTCACGTCTCGATGCCCGGGCAGTACCTCCTGCAGCCTCCCTGAAAACCCTCCGAATTTAGTGCTTCTGACTCCTTTCCTCCCTGTAGCTCCCCAGGCAAAGCCACAGACTACCACCCACGGTGCTCCCACCCTGACTGCAATGACGCAGAGCACCGGGACCCACTGGGAAACGGCTGGGGTGTGCGTGCCCGGCAGGGGGGCAGGAGATGCTGGCGGTCCCCTGCCTCCGGGTGTTCCTCCTGGGGGAGGAGCACGGGGAAGGGGCCTGACCTGAAAATGGGCCCCAGCTCTTGGAAGTTCTGCTGCATCTCCAAGTGGAGGTCCTCCTGGCCCTGCTCCTTCCAGACCCGCAGCACCCTCATCCACTTGTTGCCGGGACACCGGGGTATGGCTTCAAAGGGCAGCACCCCCTGGGTGGCCAGGGCGGCACTGGCACCCGGACCCCAGGCCCCCGGTCTGGGCAGGCAGCGCACTGGCCGCCATATGCCTGCCTTCACCCTCAGCGCCATTCTGAGCTCCCTCCACCCCCTTTCTGGCCCAAATCCTTATATCTGCTGGGACTCACAGTCCTTGCTCACGTCATGGGAGAAAGTGTCCCTGGGCCTTCCCCGAGGCCCAAGGTTGGGCTCCAAGTGGGAGTGGACGAAGGACATGGATGGGCACCCATTCCCCACATTGGCAAGGGCCAGTCTGGGGGCTGCTGGTGGGGGGTGCAGGGTCTCAACTGGGGGCCTGACGGGAGAGGCCCCTCCCTCCTGCCCAGTTGTTGCAGGATGAGAGCTTGATGGATGGTATCCTTATCTTATGAAAAGATCAAAGGTGGCCTTGGCTTTTCATCCTTCTCAGCAGGGACCAGAGCAGGAAGTTGGGGAAGGTTTGCAGCAATTTATTTAACCCATGTGTTTTTCCAACTGTTCTTCCCCAGGCCTAATGCTGGGTGCAGGGAGTTGTGACAGGTCTGACAAGGGGTTGGCACCCCCTGGGAGCAGTGCTTTGAGGGGTAGCCACAAAGGGCTCCGAAGCTGCTGGCCTTGTGGGGCCCGAGGGGCGGAAGGATGAGAGCCACAGCTGCCCCGTTCAGCCTTGCCCTGTGCGGGCTGGGGGTGAGGCCCCTGTGGTCTTGGCGAAGCCTCAGCAGTCCCATGAGGGTGCTCTGTTGTCGTTGTCCCCGTTTCAGTTGAGCAATCGGGCCCAGAGGACCATTCCCTGCCCAGGGCCTCCCAGCGAGGCTGTGGCCACAGAGGCCTGTCCTCCACACCCCTAGTGTCTACGGCTGTTGCCCCAGCCCCTCCGTCTCCCCAGACCGAGACTGTGTGGCCTCAGGGTCGTGGTGCTGTCCCCTCCTGCCGGCTCCCTGCGTCTTCAAGTGGCCGGGCCCTTTCCTTGGCCCAAGAACCTGTGAAAACAAGCTTAGCTCTGACGGGGTCTGCCTTTGGGTTTTTTGCTTGTAAGAGAGCCCTGAGGGGACCTCCCGGGCCAAGCCCCTGCACCCTGGCCTGGACCCAGTGCCACCCCAACCCTCCCCGGCCCTGGCCCCTACTGCCCACCCGCTCAGCCGCCCTGGACAGCGGGCGCCACCAGAGCCTGGCTTTTGGCAGATGCACACTTGACACGCAACTTTGAGGCAGGCCCTGCACGAGGCCCCAGGATATCGGGGCCCACTCTGCCCTTGGGGATGGGTCACCAGGAATTATAATGGAGGTTCTGCCCTTCACAAGAGCACCCGGGGAAGGGGGTGCGTGGGGGGGGGGGTTGGACCTCTGTGCTTAGCTGTGGACCCTGGGGTGTACCCAGAGGAAGGGGAGCCTTTTCCATTCCTCTCTGCTCACCACTGAGCGATCTCTGGGCTGTGAGGACCGAAGGAGGATGCGCTTCCAAGTGGCAGAGGAAGCAGACGCCCCGGCAGAGCCCTGCTCCCGAGGCTGATTGGCAGTCGCCTCCCTGCGGTTCCTGCACTAAAGCTGCGGCCAGGGCTGGGAAGGAGCAACGGGCAGCGACAGGGGCCTTGGCTGGGAGGAGAACTTGAGCTGGATCTGCAGGGCGGGAGGGAGCCGGAGGGAACTGGGTTACAGACCATGGACAGGAATGCAGGCCCTGCCAAGCGCAGGCAGCCTGGGGAGCGAGCTGGGCGCTGGGCCTGAGGGCAGGGGCTGGGGCTCAGCCTCAGGGAGCCCAGGGGGGGTGTGGGGAGGGGCATCAGCAGCAGAGGACCCAGGTCTGACGGTTTTTTAAATTTCCGTTTTCTTTTTCTTCTGGTTGATTGTGCACTTCCCTGCTTCTTGGCACACCTCAGCAGGAGTGGGTCATGGCGGCTGTGACCCTCTGGGCAGTGCTGACGTGGAAGAATGTGGCTCTACGTGGCCCCAGTCCCAGCAGAGTGAAAGCTGTCCTTGCACCGACGGACACAGGCTGAGGCTGTCCTTGTCGCTGTGGTGCTGTGACGCCCACCCCAGCCTGCCAGCCCCTCCCCACCCACACCCTCTCAGCTTACCTTTGTTTGGGAGCTCTGGGCCTCTTGTCATGGGCCACCTCCCCACCCTGACCACCACCCCGACCTCAGGGGGGCCCACAGTCTGCCATTCTTTGCCAGAGGGAATGGAGAGGCAGGACCACAACACGGCGGTGCCACCAGACTCCCTAGGAGGGTCTGTGATCCCTGGTGGCCTCCAGACACCACGGCCTTGTCACCAAGAGCCAGGCCCAGCGTCGTCGTCTTGCCATGCCCCAGCCATGGCCTGGTGTGATGAGTCATAAGAAGGGCTCCCCAAGCCCCTGCTCCCCATTTCTCCACCCTGTGCCTTTTATGACCCCTCGGGCTGGCTACGGTTCTGAGTCTAACATTTTCTGGGAAAACAAAATAATATATGCTGCCTTCAAATTAAGAGCATGGGAAGTTTGACAGTAAAATCTGGAGTACAACATCCGTGTAGATCATGCCCAGAGGAAGCCCTCACGGCCACCAGCAGGCACGGATGGCAGAAGCTTGTGAGCACAACATCGTATAGGGAGAACAGGGAAAACTACCAGGGAGCGGGCCGGCCCGTGGAAGGTTCCAGAAGGCACCAGAAGGCGGCGGGCCAGACCCCGCGGGGAGCTCACCAGAGGCAGACAGCACCGTGGGCTGGGCCAGGTCGGTTTCGGGGCCAGGGCGGAGGGTCCTGGGGGGCGGCCCGGCTTCGGGGTGCAGGTCCCTGAGGCACGGCCCTCCTTCGCGGGGTGCTGCCCCAGCTGGGGGACCCGGGCATGGCCAGGGACCCCCTGCCGCGGGCTCGTGGCGCCGCCCCGCACGCGACCCTCACCCCGTCCCGCTCGGGGGCCCCGCTGCGGCCCACCACCCCGTCCCCCTGCCCTCCGGGCCCCGGGCGCCCTCACCCCGTCCCCGGCTCCGGCTCCTGCTTGCCCTTCTCGCCCATCGGTCTGCAGGGAGGTGGTTTCCCCCATTACCGCGTCGTCTGGGGTCAGCTTAGACGACTGACTTGCAAACTTCCTTTCCTCGGGGACGCCTTACAGCCGTCATCTTCCTTCCAGCGCTGCTCGGCTACGTCTGCCGCGTGTCAGTTTGTCGCATTTTTTGTGATTCTGTCTGAAATTAAAAAGAAAAAAATTCTATTGGGAATTATTCCAGGGCCCACTTATAATTTGGAAGTGTGTTCTTAATTTCCAAACAGGTGAGTATTCTCTAGTTAAAAAGAAACCGACCAACCTGTGGCTGTTTCTTGTGTAATTCCACAGTAGTTGGAAAATGTGCTCCGTTGTGTTTCAGAATCCCTTTGGGGTATGAAATATCCATTGTTATCTGTTTTTCTCCTTTAAACTTTTCATTTTCAAATAATTTCAAACTTGGAGGACAGTTGCAAAAATAATAGAAAATCCATATAGAGAACTGCAATATACTCTTCCCTTAACCAAGTCTACCAATTTTTACATTTTGCTACTTTTCACAATTGCTTTATCAGGCTATCTGTCCATCCATCCATCCGTCTATATATTTCCTGCACAAATCTGTAGATTTGTGGTAGTCATTGCTCTGGAGAAACAGAACCAACAAGATAGATAGACAGACAGACAGGCATATCTGTCTATAATATGTATGTGTCAATATTAAGTGATTTGTTATAGGGACTGGGTCACACGGTCATGGGGACTGGCAAGTCTGAAATCTGTAGAGCATGCTGCAAATTGGAATTCTGATGCAAATAATGTTCAGTTACCCAGGAGAAGTGGTTTGGCTGAGGTCGAGATGGAAGGTATTCCTTCTGGCTGCTGAAATCCTCAAGTTCTCCCTTTAAGACTTCATATGTGATTAGATGAGGAGACTTCTCTTATTGCTGTAAGCAGTCTTTTTTGTTTATTGTTGATGTAATCAGCCATAAATGCAAACAACTGGCTAATGATTTAAAGCCATTCATAAAATACTCTCACAGTAACAAGTCTAGGGCTATCTTGAGCAAACAACCAGATTCCATAACCTGTCCACGCTGGCACATGAAGCTCACCATAGCAAGGTTGCATACTTCATGCTCCTTGAACACGTAATAGTTTCATTCATGCTTCCTAAGAACTCAGATATTCACTTACGTGAAAGCCTAATCTATGTAAGAGCTTAGATAGAGTTA
>PVKY010004790.1:0-18588 GCA_004027775.1 Bradypus variegatus
TCGGGGTATTATGGAGTTGTAGGTATGGGATTTGTACTGTTTTAGCATACGTTCCTGTACAATTGAACTTATTTCATAATAAAATTTATTAATAAAAAAATCTAATGCTAGTGGGACATGTTAAGACATGTATCAGACTATGATGGATAAAGAAGAAAAAACATAAAATAAGGACAAAAAAGATTTTAATAATAAAGTTATTAAACACCATACCAGTTTTCTCAACAAAATGATTCTGAAGTCTAACTAAAGAATAAACAACTTAAAATAGCTAAGAAATTTCTAAAATAATGAGGAGAAACATGTCCCATCAATATTAAAACAAATCATAAAGCTGTAGTCATCTAAAGAGTGTAGAGTTAGTAAAAGAATCAAATGTAGATTAATGACATAAAAGAGATGGCACTGAAAAGCACACATCTATTAATTATTACATGTATTTCCTATTAAAAGCAGCACATATATCTACTATTGAAATATTAATATTTAGAATTAATATATAGTAAAGGAAGAAATAGAGAATACAACAAATGATAACGGAGAAAGATGATCAAGTCAATCAAAGAAAACAGCAAATTAAATTCACACTTCTCATTAAGTCCCTGACATAATTAGGGCACAATAAATATTTGTTAAAAGAAGAAATGGACAAATGAATGAATAATATATTAAAATAACTTCGAGATGGATTAAATGCTCCACAAAATCATAAAACACTACAAGAAATTAGACTTCTATTGTACTGATCTCTGATGGGGAAATGCCTAGAAATGATAGCTGAGATAACAAAGAAATGTTCAACAGCTCTAACTCCACAAATGTTTTTAAATTTCTCTCTATGAAAAACAGCCAAACTGGGAAAACAATTGCCACATTAATACAGCATTCAAAGGATTAACATCCTTCATATATAAAAAGCCTTTACAAATCAAAAAGACAAAGACAAATACTCCAGTGTAAAATGAGTAAGGACATGAGGAGACAATTTGCAGGAGGGGAAATACAAATGGTCCATATATGTAGGAAGAAATGTTCAACCTCATTTGCTTTCTAAGATGTGCAAAATAAAACAAACCAACAAGAATAATTCAATTCTTAAACATTCTATCAACAAGTACTGTCTACTCAAAAAACACATATATACACATAAAATTTTGCAAATAGTTTCAGGATTTTTCAGACCTCTGGATGCCATGCAAAGATCTATGGGAATTTACATTCAGAAGTCCTATAACCTCCTGCTAAAGAGGATGCAGTAAGATGGGTATTTTATACACTGTTGGTGGAAGTATATATGGATACTTTTCTAGAAAATGTGATAATATGCATTAAAGGCCTCAAAAATATCCATAACTTTCTTTTGGTATAAATACCTATAAGAATGTCTATTAAGGAAATCAGATATGGACATCATAATATATACACAAAGATGTTCACCATAGCATTCTTTATGTCGATAAAAACTGTTAGCTACTTAAATCCCCAAAGTTTAAGGGAATGTTTAAATAAATCATGTTGCATGCTTAATATGGATTTTATAGCACCATTACAAACATGTTTTTCACAAATATTTAATGACATAGAAAAATACAAATGATGTAATATGAAAAAGTAGAATGCTGTATATTCAGTATAAAAATAATTGCATTATATACACACATGGGGAAAACTACAAAGAAATGTATCAAAATTTGAATAATTATTATGTGTGAAGAAATTATGAGTGTTTTTTCCTTATTCTTTTCCATAATGAATATATATTTTACTTTCAAAAACACACACAATTTTTTTTCTAGATACTGAAAAATAATGAATTCAGGAACTTGGTTTCAGTAAGAAAATCCACAACCAGAATCTTGAAATACAGAACCACGGCTTTAGCAGACCGCTAGTGAGAGTGCCCCCGCCCTCCAAGTGCTTCCACGGGAGGGTGCTGCACAAACACTGCTTAGTTCTCTGTGCTCCCAAGGGACAGTGGCACCTCACTCACTCAGGACTGGCAGTCCGTGTATATCCAGGAGCATGAATGGCCACCGACCTACTGTGAGACAACCTTACTTACAAGAGTTTGTTTGCCCTTTTGAGATTTGCCTCTTGGTGGGTGGGAAAAGGCACTCCTAAGTCTAGGTTTGCTTGCATTCAGATCTGAGCTCACACAAAGCAATCAGCAAGTTGAGAAATGGTTTTTGAAGTCTCCAACAAGCACAGTACAGTCGCTTGGAAACCCTTAAGAAAGAATGATGCCTAGCCTCTGGGGTTTAGAATATTACAGGAAGCCAAGCCAGGCCAGAATCATTGATGACATACAATGATGTATATCAGGCTTTGGAATGAAAATGCCCAGATTTGAATATGAGCTTTATCACTACCGGTTGTATGATCTTGGGCAACTTGCTTAAGTTCTTTAAGCCTCGTAGATAACATGGGGGGATAGCGGTGCCTACCTCATCGGGCTGTGAATGCAAATAAATGAGACACTGGGCTTGAGGCCCTTGCACAGTGCCTTGTCCATATTAAATACAATAAATAGAGCTTTCATGGGTGGTAATATGTAACAACAGACCCTATACCTAGTGGCTTTGCTGCATGATAGCCATTATTGGAACACCTCAAATTAATCACTTCAGAAAAAACTTCAAGAAAAAAAGAAAGAAAGAAAACCTCTGGGATGCCGAGACCCCTCCATATTATACAAGTTAAAGGTAAAATAATTTTTCATCCTCCGGGCAAACCCAAAGTACCAGAAGCATACATTCTTCAATGAAGAATAAAAGCGAGATTAACAAAGACTAAGAAGTCAGGCCATTGTCTGTTTTTGTTTTCTCTCTTCCCTGCTACTATTTCTTTGATTATTTCTTCCCTTCAAAATCTATAGTCCCTACTTTTAGAATCCTATTACATAGATTCTGTGCTTCCTAAATTAGTTTTCCTTGCTTCTCAAATTCTCCTTCTTGTTTCCCATTTCTAATTTTCCTCTTTGTTCTGGGAGATTTCCTTGACTTTGTCTTCTAGATCACCAATTTTCTCTTCAGCCATGTCCATTTCATTACTCATTTCCTAATGTTTTTTTTGTGTGTGTGTGTGGTTATAACAATGAAATTTTAAATTTCCAACAATTTATTCTTGTTCTCTGATTTCTCCATTTTCATTACAACCTCTTCTCATTTTGTGGATGTGCTATTGAAACTAAAAATATCTGTTAGGAGTTTTTAAAAGTCTCTTCTTTCCCTAAATTATCTTCCTTATATTTGGTGACTATACTTCTGTTTGTGCCTGTGGTTGGGTTTCTTTAGATTTCTGATGATCCCTGGTTACCCATTCATGATACAGGAGGCAGACCTCATATAATGAGCCACCTTGAGTATATTCTTAGCCTATGTAGTTCCATATTTCTATGAGGACTCTGTGTAGATGATCACCAAGTGCACTGACTGGTTTCGGTACATTCTACAAAGATCAGGGGGTCAGGAAGCTGGTGACCTCCCCAAATCTTCAAAATATGAAAAGACTATTACTGGTGGTACATTTTAATCCCCTCCTGGGCAGTGCTGCCTTTTCTTTTACATCTCTCCATGGCTTCAGAGGCAGTGTTAGGTTAGCAGCAACTCTGCTTTGATTCTTCCTCATGATTTGCCACACAAATTGGGTGTCATGTCCAATGTCACTCATTTCATGTAGATTTGGCCAGAGTCCAAGCTGCATTTACTTTATTAGCTATTGCAAAATGGTACCTCAGTACTAAAAAGCACTAGAGGGGACATGGAGCAGCTTTGGTTTCCAATGTGTTTCCCTCCACCCATCACAAGATAACTTTTCTTGAAAGCCTTGCTGAGGGAGAATAATAAAGAAGTGGGAGAGGGGAGAGGTTCATTTCCAATGGGAGAGACAAATGGTCCCATTACTTTACATGAAGTACTTTAGTATCCCTGACCACTGAGTTTTCCTCATCCCCCCTATTCTTTTATTTATTCATTCTGTGATTGAGGTTTCTCTGGATCTGTTCTCACCTTTCAGTGCAATTCCTGCAAATTCTTGGGGAAATATTTTCCTCAATCCCACCTGCTTTGTGTCTTTTAAAGAATTCTTCACAATTTTAGTCTGCTAATGAAACCCTCACCTGTTTTCAAAACATGGTATGGATTGTGGAGAGAAACAGATTCTTTCATTTATCCTAAAGAATATTAGTAAGAAAGGGGGTATGCATATGTACTCATTTTGTCTTTTTGTTCCTATCTGATGTCCCTAATTTCAAATGAATAACTTTGAGTAGGTATCTGAAGCACCTATCCCTTTTTGTATTTAGTTCTTGTCATTGATGTAAATCTTCTTTGGGGGAGCTAATGTTTATTGATTGCTTGCTTTTTACTATGCACTATGCAAGAACTTTAAAACAGTACTACAAAAAAAACATTTTCCTCACCAATAGACCATGTTGCACTGCATTTCCTGTATATTCAGATTCATTACATTTGCTGAATTAGTAAGTAATCCCCAAAAATCTCAGTGGCTTACAAATGTAAGCTTATTTTTTATTTACATTACAGTCTGGTGTACAATCAGGAGTACAGTGGAAGGCCCTCTACGCGCTGATTTGCAGTTCAAAATGCCTTCCATTTTGCAGTTCCAACCATCTTCTATGCCTCGTTGAAGTCCTCCACTGGAACCAGCATTCAGTGAGCCAACAAGGAAGAAGGTGCAGGAGGAACTCAATGCTTTACCTCCAGGCCTGAAGGAAATGATGTACATCATTTTCATCCAATTCTGCTGGCCAGAACCCAATCACATGGATCCTAACTGCCTTCAGTGGAGGCTGGGAAATGTGGCTTCCTGTGTGCCCAGAAGAGAAGTGTCAATGCAGGTCTGGCCGGCCTCTGCCACTCCTCCCTACCCACTAAACAGCACTGCCTGCTCCAGATGTCATGGATCAGCTTTGGTTTCAAAATAGTTGTGTGTTTTCTTAAGCTCATGGTGATATAATTTTTCCTGAAAACGTTACTTTATTCAGTGATAGAATAATTTTTTTTCGCTTGCTTAATCATGGAAGTTTTCCTTTTTGTATAAAAGGCATAAAGTTCTCTTGTACAACATGGTGTGGAAACAATATCAGTGCAAACTTCCTGCAATTTGCAAACACAAATGTAAGTTCCAGCAGGAAGTGGAAAGAACTAGAGAGGGCAAGACCCAGGCTTAGAGCCTCCCTGTATCCACAATAGATTGGTTGGGGAACGAGAAGGATGAGATGACACAAGAGCACCAACAGAACCCCACATGGACTTCTGGAGGTTTGCATCTACTGTGGGTTGTCTAAGTCATTTCCCATCCCATCCTCTTTCTTGAGTACCTCCCTGAATTCAAGGCTGAAAAGTTAAAAATAGAGGGAAAAACCTTCATTTTCCAGACTCCTTTACATTTAGGGTTCTGTTAGGCTCTGCCAAAGCAAATGCATCTTATATGGCACTGAGAGTCTGGATTGCCAGGGACCCCAATGGCAGAGGCCCCAGGCCTCTGTGGACAGCTGTGAAGGCATTCCTGTGTCTGCTCTCCAGTGCCCCAGGTGCCAGTTTGCATGGTACTGTCCTGCTAGAGCAGTCCTCTAAGGCAGCTGAGTGTTTTCTGGCTGCTCTACTCCTGGCCGTTTGCATCCCAGCTCAGTTCTCTGAGCGGCCCAGGGACTCTATAAGCTACCCAACATCATTTCATAAACAGCTTCCTACTTAAACCAGGTAGAGTGAACTGTGTTGTCTGCCACTAAAAAAAAACCTTTAACAATCCAAGAGCTGCTGGGCTGGTGCTTCAAGCCCTCACACCTCCAGCCTGGTGTAGGAGCTTTGAGCAGCCTTGGCAGAGGGAGCGGTCCAGGTGGGTGAGGTTTGGGACACTCCTGCCACCAACGAGACATGCGGGGGCCTCAGATGTCCCATTGGGCCCTGGTGGAGAGATGCAGAAGTGTTGGGAGGACTAATGCTCTGCCAGAGGCCTGGGGTTGGAACCAAGAGGCCTGCAAGTTGCAGGGACTTTGAAATGAAACACAAAGGCAAGGTCCCAGGGCATGTGCCATGGGTCCCAGCTGGATGCCCAGGAGATAGATGAGACAGCCTAGAACTCAATACGAGGGACAGGGGCCTCCTTTCGTGGACCACAAGGCCATATTCATTTACCCCTGAGCCTAAATGCCACCTGGGACAAAAAGAGAGAATGACAACTTACCTCCTCCCCAAGATAAGAATACCTGAGCCTGGTGAAAATAATAACAGTGTGTAGTAAAATCAAATAGAACTCTTCGTCTGCTTTAGGGAGTGTGAGGTTCAAGCAAATTTGAATTCAGTTACTGAAAATAGTTACCTGTTTTGGAACATCTGAATCCCAGTGTGAAAATGTCAACCCTTTATCTCACTGGATCCTCAAAATAAGCCTGAGAATAAGTATTACTAGACAGGAATAGTTATTGAGTGTCAAAAGGTTAGGTGAAAATCACACAGGGAAAACTGAGGAGGACCAGAATACAAAGCCAGGGCAGGCCATCTGGTTGCTCTCCATGTTTGTCCCCCTACCACATGCTATTCTCAATTATTAAATGCAAAATAATAGAAAATATCTCAGGTTATTGATGAATGGTTCCCATCCACCTTTCAAAAGTGATTACCCTTATCGTTTGGGTACATTGCTTATGCTATAGGAAAAAGCTCCACAATCTTTTGCCTCTAATCCTCAAGACTGATCCCTGAGTCTCAGGCCAAATCCCATGGAAGACATCCCTACTGGAGTAATCAGTACAGCCAGAGGCTGGTGGAGGGCGACAGGCTAGTGCTGCTGGCGATTTGAAGAATGAACGTCTAGGAGGATAGGAACTCTGACCCAGGATTTGAAGAGAGGGATGACAGATTGGTATAATTTTGGAGAGCGGTGAAAACATCAAATGTATAGCCATAAACCACAAAATTGTAAGACTCTCAAGTTGTTATTAGTTGTGTTTCCGTTAGTGGGCATTGGGTCAAGTAATAATAAGTGTTTCTTGGTCAGTTTGGGCTGGGAGAGACTGGGCTAAGCAAAACAGATTTCCAAAACAGTAGATTTTTAAATAAATTGTGTATCCTGATAATATCAAGAGGTGGATGACACAGTATACAGTGTTTTCCAAAATTATTTGACCCCAGGACTCTTTTATCTACAGATTGTCTATTGGGGCCAATAGGCCATGCGTTTCCCTGCACTCATAGCTTCTGTAGATGAATGAGAAAAACCCAAAGATTTTGTCCTGGCGGCCAGCAACCCAGAAATGATAAAGACCTCAGGTTTAACTCCTGAAAAAAACAAAATACAAGCAAATCTGGATAGATACAAACCATTTCCAGATGACTTATGGTACCATATGATCCTTACAATGACTAGGCTTGTACAAATTCAGAACTTGAAATGCTTTGAGCAGATATACTCCGCATTTCTTTCAAGCAACTTGCTGGTACTCCAATGAGGTGAGCTAGTTATAATAATTTTAGCTAATTAGTCACTAAACTGCTCTGTGCATTTAAAAAAAAACTGTTTATTTTTCTCTCATTTGTTAGAAAGAAAAATGCAGCATTGTTTTGTCTGTTCTAATTAGAAAGTAGAGAGACTAGGAAGTGTTATTATATGACGCTGCAATTTCTAAGCTAGAAATTTTTACTATCAAAAAAATCATCATTTTGAACCCACATAATTTGTCAGCTCTTAAGTTACATCTCGCACCCTGTGGCAACTTACACCTGCTATGTTTGCCAAATTTTCATATCCTGGGGTTGACTCTTATATGTATAATTTATTATAAGGGCTCTGTATCTTTTCTGGTTTTCTAATACACAAAATTCACTACCACATCCTTTCATTAGGATCTAAAGTCAAAAGCAAACAGATATAACTCTTTCCACTCAAGGAGGAAAGCCTGCAACGAAATGGAGAAATGCAATTGCTTTCTTGGTTTTCCTCACACAGGATGTGAAGGGTATGCAGAGATAGTTTTTTAATATTCATCAAAGAGCCTGGAACCCAGAGTACCATTCTACAATGTCTAGAAGATTTATGAAACTCGAAATTCTCTGCTCAGGTTTCCTGGAGGCCTCTGTCCTCAGTGGTCAGGAGAGAAGGAAATGTAAATTCTGCATATTCCAAAGAGTTCTACTCCATAGATTGTTCAATTATATGGGTGCTGGCTGGTTAACTGCACCCTGGTAGCTTTTTTATATATATATATTTTTTTATTTATATTTTTTTATTTTTTTTATATTAAGACTGATTGAGGCTAGGATAATTTAAACTGAACTTCAGGGCCATGTGAAAGTAAAAGAAAATTCAAAAATGATTTGTAAACAACACTCTGCTTTCTGAAGAGGATGTCTAAAGATATTCAATTAAATATAACAGGTGTAAGTAGGTGCTGGAGGCTCTCAGGAGCTGTGCAGGGGGCTGTAGAGGCTGGGGGACAGGGACACTCCTCTATTTTTGCAGTGCTTATAATCTAAGTGAGACAAAAGCACTTAGTGTAAAGAATCATCGGAGCTCGATGCAAGACGATAAACGCCGATGCTCAAGAGGATGGCGCCCACCAGTGCCAAGTGGAGAGGGGTCAGGGAAGCCATGTGGAGTGGTATGCGGGGGTTTGATGGAGGGGGGCTCGGCAGACCTCGGGAGCGAGGCCCTTGCACCACCAGTACCAACAACAGCAAGGAAGGGCGGGTGGGTGCCAAAAAAGATACAGCCACGCCTACTCGAGGCGCAAATGCCGCAAAATCCCGCGTCACCACTCAAGCACAACTCGTGCTCTGTTTGCAAATGCTGGAGTTAAGGGCGTTATCCTCCAGGTTTCTAGGGAAGCACCCTTGAAGACCCTCTGTAAAATGTGAATGGCATGAGGGGTATCAGGCGGCCCAGTGGTCTCTGCCTTCACTGATTCCTGTGGCGCCATTTCACTTTGATCGTCATCCATCAGGGAAGGGATGGAGACAAGCAGGCGACCCGCGGCCTCCGATGGACAGGCAGAGCTGCTTGGGTGACAGGCACAGGCTTGTCCCGCAAACCTTCCTCCCAGCTGGGCATATGCGGAAGACAGAGGGACCCCACTGCCCACCCAGGGCCAGTCAGCACCTGCCCCGTCTCTGATGACTCAGCTGGGGCCGACTACACGGGCGTGCAGCTCCCCAATGCACCCAAGAGGGCCGCCCTCCCCTGAAAGGGGGGGGGGGCTTTGCAGGGCGGGCCTCACGGAGTGACGTCAGAGGGACGCTTTCATTGCAAGTGATTCCCCCAGTCGTCACCCTGAATCTCCGACCTCCCGTCCTCCCCGAAGTGTGACTGCAGCAGCCGCGCTGTGCGAAGGACCCATTCTGAAGGGCAGGCCCTGAGGAAGCAGACCGGGCTCTTCTTGAAATGCGTTTCCCGCTGCGGGCCTCCAGGGGCTGGTCTCCACTGGGAAAGGAGTCATCTAAAAAGCTCAAGAAGACCAGGCTGACTTCCACCCGCTGTGGGGAAAATAGGAGGCAGTGGGGCTGTTTTCTGGCAAAACCTGCCTCGTTGGGGTGGCCGAGGAGAAGGTGGCTGTCGCTCCCTGGGAAGTCCCCGGGCCTCTGCTCGGCCTCTCTCGGCAGCCGGGCCACGCAGCAGGGGTGACCATACACCAGCGGAGACCGCGGCCCGGCAGCAACACACAGGACAGGCCTCGGCTCACCTGTGCCTACCTCTGCAGGTGGCACAAGGCCACACATCTGCCTGCCTCCCCACTCTGTCCAAGGTAATTATCTTTACAGAAAAGAGAGAGCAGAAAGGATTCAGGTGGAGGACGAGGTAAGTGACAGCACCTTCCTGGCCTTAGAAGTAAACTAACGGGAGGGAAGCAAACACGTCCTCCACCAGCAGCACCCCGCTATGCTCGGTTCATCCCGCTGTTCATCGTGCTGTCGCCCCTCTGCCCATCGGCTGTACCGAAGGGCACAACTCCTTTGGATGAGGGCTCCCGTTTCAGAAATCAAACACAGCTAAACGGGCAGATTCTTAGAAACCTTCATGGGCCTGTGGCTCTGGCTGGGTTTCTGAGGGTCCCAGCGGGCAGGTCCCAGGAGGCCGTGCTCCCCAGGAGAGCTCCACTTTACATTTTTTAAGCATTCTTCTGCTTTTTTAAAAAAAAAAATTTGAAAGCACTGCTCTCGCCCAACCATATCCACATGCAAATAGACGTTCAGAGGGACTCAGCGTCATCCAAGGATCACCCAGTCAGGGTGGGAGCGTGAGCCACCTCGGGAGAGGAAAATTGTAAAAGCAGAGAACCGGGTTAGAGGTGGGGAGCAGGAGCTCCTGGGGCCTCCCCACTGGGCTTGCCCCCGCCATCCCCACTCCCCGCACCTCCCAGCCTCCCTGTCCACACAGTGGCCACAGTCATATTCGCCATCCCCTGAGTCAGGGAGGAGCCCAGCAGTCTCTGCCTAAAGCAAAACAAAATGCCAGCGAGCAATTACTATAGACATGGTACAGAAAAGCTCATGGCAACTTGCAAGATAAATGGTAAAGCCTTTTGCTTGACCAGGAACTCAGCTGCTAGAAGCCTGACGAGATGAGTTCTAATAGGCAAAGTAGATTGTTTTCTCTTCTACCAAAGTGCAATTCTCCATCTTTTCCTTCTTTTGAAGTGTACGGTAGAAAGGAGAGAGGAGAAGGGCAAGGAGGAACAGAGGTGATGGGGAGGGGGGTGGAGAAGTGGAGAAAACACTTATACTTTTAATGAAGGCTCATTTTGGTAAAGCACCCCAGCGTCCCTCTGGACCTGGAGAATTAAATGCTGTCATTCAGATCTGAAAGCAGAGTCGTCCAGTTTGCAGACACCTGTCATAATTAAACTAATGGCTCTGAAAATGTGCCTTGATATTAAATTTATCTTCCACCAAGGAGCAGCGCTGATTAAAATCACCATTTGACAGTTAATGATGAACCTCTTACTTGCTGAGCTGCGTGAGTGGAGCCGGCCATACTGGCTGTCATCTCTCTCCTTCCTCCAGTGTGGAACCACCCCTTCCCTCCTTCTACCCAAGCACTGGCCCAATTCTCAGGCCCTTTCCAGCTTTCTCTCTTACAGAAGCTGGGTTGCTCTCTCTACCCTCACCTCCCACAGCCCCACTCTGCTGATGAGAGAATAGGCATCCTCGGCAGGGAAGGCATACCTAACACTGGGTCTCCAGGAAGCGCAGGTGCCCTGCAAACTGTCTGTGGCAGGACCAAAGGTAGAGACCCTGGCCAGCTTCTCTGTGTCTTCCCTGGAAAACTGAATTTCTAGCCACATCCATGGCAGAGGCTAAACTCTGCCCCATCATGAAGTCATAGAAACTCCAAAGTTATCAACAGATTGCTGAGTGGACTGCCTTTTCATCTGATCAAGTTTTGGGGCTGACCTCACATAGTCTGCTCTACAAGTAGAACTGTCCTTTGGGAAAGCAGCATGCTCTGAACTGATTACCTGGGAACCTGGGTGTTCACCATTTGTTACACAGCTGCTCTAGCCAGTGGGAGGCCTTTGGCACCAGACCTGTCGGTGGGAGAAGTTAGGAGACTGCAGATCAAACCCCTTCTGCTCTCTGTGCTTCAGTGTCTCCTCCAAATATGAAGGGTTGTGAAGTTGTCTCAAAGGGCCCTTCTACCTTGGATAGTCCAAAATTTTGCCTCAAAAGGAAGCTGTCAAAAAAAAAAAAAAGGAAGCTGCCCTTATTTCCAGATAAGGTGTCATCCATCATTTAGTTTATTTATCATCCCCAGAGGATGCTCCATTCATAAAGCCTTCCCTCCTCTCAGCATATCATGGAGATCCTCAGAACCACTGACGACCTCAGGGCTTCCTCCCTTGTCGTACCCTAGACTGGCAGACTTCGATGCTCAAATAGAAATCAGCAGTGTAAAGTGTGCACAATGTCCCTGCCCTTTCCTGGCCTGAACTTTGAGACCCCATCACAGATAACTCAGGCTGTGCCCTTTCTTCAACCCTTCCAGGCTCCCATAAAATCCACCTTTACCATCGAACATCCTCCTGCCTGGGGCCCTGCAAGTGCTGGCTATACCTCTGGGTGCCCTGAAATACCAAAGATGGCTAGAGAAGTATCGAGGAAGATGGAGAGCTCCATCATCTCCGGCTCCTCTGTTCATAAGTGGAGCCGCCCTATCTGGCAACACCTGACTCAGCCAGCAGCAAAGAGTCTACATAATTACACCAAATTATGAGCCCCCCCCCCCCAGTTATCTGTGTGTCGCACATAAATATCAGTTGATGGCTTGCTTAGCAGTCTGATGGACTGGTTTGTAGTCCTTCATTCTTCTCAGAGCAGTCTCAAGCGTTTCCTTTGATTCTTATACCACTCATGCCAGTGGAGTGTCATTTCCAAAATGAGGAAATGAGTAAAGATCTAGGTAAAATGTTTTCTCCAAAGTCACAAGACCAGTGAGAGGCAGAGCTGGGACTAGAATTTGAATTGCCTGACCCCACATCAAGGGACATCCAAACACTGGGCTCCAAGTTCTTTATTAGGGATTTATAGTAAGGATTTCCATGGATAGCCACTGATTTCTGAAGCATGGAGCAGCTTTCCCACCATCTCACCACCACAGATCTCTATGTGGCAGAGATCTTTTTGCAATTTGTCTCTATATGAATTTCCTCATTGGGTCCTTTTTAAATTCCTGGTTTTCTCCATCTTATTTAGGTAGAGTTTTAGAGTATTGTTAAGGGTTTTATCTTCTTCTTCCTCTACCACTTCATCACTCCTTTCTGCTTCTACAAAACTTTGTCATTGATTGGGGTAGGTGTGTGTTAAATAGATCAGCTAGAGAGACAGAGAATAGGGAGAGAGAAAGAGAGAGAGAGAGAAAAGGGGAGCTGAATAAGACAGGCAAAGA
The DNA here is from genome assembly GCA_004027775.1 of Bradypus variegatus. Classification (NCBI taxonomy): domain Eukaryota; kingdom Metazoa; phylum Chordata; class Mammalia; order Pilosa; family Bradypodidae; genus Bradypus; species Bradypus variegatus. The sequence goes on from PVKY010004790.1 coordinate 12,901, forward strand.
CGAAGAGTGATACAGAGTGTGAGATACAGAGAAGGCATAGAGATTCAGAAAGAAAGAAAATTAGAGTAAAGGGAATTAGAGAAAAAGGAGGACACCAGATGACAGAAAGACAAAGATGGAAAAAAAAGGATGAGCACCCTCTGTTCCTCTGGTTCCCCCAAACGCCCTGAGGTCTCCCTTGCAGAACACCCCACCCCGGGCTTGCACACACACACACGCACATACATGCACACACGTGCCCAGGCTGTCACACTACACCATTAGGAAAGTGACACCTGTCTAAAGGAGCCCACTGTCCAGTGACCCGGGCTGACCTCCTGTCTGATGCCCCCTTCAAAGGCGGACCCTCTCGCTCTGAAGTGACAAGGGCGCTGTCTCTCTGGCCCAAGCAGAGCCTCTAATTGTGCAGCGCGGCCGTACCACGGCTGCCTGGGCCGCTGCATGTCTCTCACTGTCATTAGCTTTCTTACCAGGCTCTGAAGCCTTCCGCTGCCACAACAGTAATTACCAAGAGATTAGGCAGGCATTAAGCACTCCTTAATTTGACACATTGCAATGATCTCCATTCAGCCTTTCTGCTCCAATAACTCTCAACAAATATTTCGGAGGCTACCAAAATAAACAGAAGCGCTGTGTTTGCACAGCTGAGGTCCTCTTCCTGCTTCCCTAAATGCCATCAATTCCAGGTAGGGGGTGGCGTGGGGGGCAGTGAGGGGGTGGGTGGGCAGCATGGAGAGGGGAGGGGGCAGAGGGGAGGATCCCCACCTGCAGGGCCCAGAGACAGCCAGAAAACCCAGGTCCGACCAGTGGGAAGGAATAAGCAAAAAGCTACCATGGTGCAGGCCACTGTGGGTGGTGATTTAGAAGGGCCCATTTTTTTTTAGCAAGAGCTTATGCAAGAACCTAGTAAACAGACATCAAAATCACTGCATTGGGAAAAATAATAATTACAATGGAGGGAGATATGTTGTTGTTATTGTTGTTTTTGTGGTAGGTTATTAGCTCAGTCATTATTCATTAAGTGATGCAACGAGAAATCCACTGTTAATACGGCAATAAATCCCACTGGGACCCATCACAGGTGTGATGGGATCATTTGGTAATTGCGGTAGCTTAGAAGTTCAATATTCCCATTCACATATTTGCTTCATCTTCCCATTCCCACCCCAACATTCACACATGCACCCCTCTCTCCACCAACCTGCAATGGGGGTAGCTGGAAAGGGAGAAGAGAGTGACACAGTGGCATGGAGGGTACAGCATCTGGGAGCTCTCTACACCCCTCTTAGGTGAGAGAAGAGAGATAAAATGGATATCCATGCAGAGTAGGGACAAACTTTCAAAAAAATGAGTGAAAGTCAGAATGGCAAGAAAGTGAATCATGTATATAAATCTTTAGGAAAGGGAAGTGGGTTGATTAACAATATTTTTAGATGAGAAATGAAGTTGAGGAACAAAATAATGAAATAACTGGGATTTGTCCATCATAGAATGAATGATGAGAGGCTGTTCCAGAAGAGAAGCAGGGCTCATGGTCATTTTAAGTGGGCACCTCTCACCCTAGACATGCACGAGGCCCTCAGGAGCAGTGGCTCGTCCTGCCTTGTCCTGGTCTAGGGGTAACTGGTAGGCGTCCGTGTTCAGGAGGCCATCGTGCCAGATGGAGTCCTCGCCTTCAGCGCCAGGCGTCTGACAGCTGTGGAAGGAGAATCATGACTCAGGGTGTCCTTGTGTCTGTCTTTACAGATGAAGAGAGGAAGCAGTGGGATACAGTGATATGGTCCCATTTTAAGTGTGATGAGTCATCTCCATCCTCACACACTCCTCTTCTGCTTTCTCAACTGGGGACGATGGCTGCTAAACCCAGGACTTGTGCTAAAAAGTAAAGTGTAATAATAGCTCAGGGGGTGGCAACCTCTGCCGGCAGACCAAATCCAGCTTGAAGCCTGTTTTGTAAATTCGGTTTTATTGGAACACCCATTTGTTTACCTAGTGCCTGTGGCTGCTTGCACCCTGTGATGTGACACAGACGGTATGGCCTGCAAAGCGTATAGTATGTACTACCTGGGCTTTACAGAAAAAGCTTGCCCCCTTCTGCATTAGACAGATGGATGAATGAGTGAGTGAGTGAATGAATGAAGGGACAAGCAAATGCTGGATGGAGATGGATTCATAACAATGGGAATGATTTTGCCCAATGGTGCTGGCCAGCAGCTGAGACTTTCTAAAGGTGTGTTGTAGGGCTCTGGCCCCAGTTCTGTCCATTTCAGTACCCTTTCAATAACTTAAGACCACTGCATAGAAGGGAAGCTTCTTAGATTTTCAAAAGATGGGAAGACAATATGGAAAATGAGTATTCTGAATGACAGATCCAATATTCAAAATGCTCTTAACAGGCTGGAACAATGGGCTGAGTCTAATCAAATGAAATATAAAGAGACAAATGCAAGGTCCTGGGATTGGGTCCAAAATATCAGCTCCTCAAAGCTAGACTTGGGTGAAGTCTGGAGGGAGGAAAACTGTCTTGACAGCATTTCAAAAACAGCTTTGGGGGGTTGACAAATGAATCACCTCAATAGTGAATAAGGCTGCCCCCAAATAAAAAGCTGATTCTCAAGCTAAGATGTTTGCTCTCAGGTTCCATCTTACTCTGTATACTAAAGCTTTTTCTGAAGTATTTTTCCCATAACAATAACAATAATAAAACAGTTAAAAATTGCCAGGTATTTACCACACATGCAGCAGCAACATTTTCACCTCTTTTAATTTTTGCAGTAATCCAATAAACATTCAGCACTGTTAATTACACTTACAGTATTGTGCTATCATCACCTCTATCCATTTGTGAACCTTTACAACCAACCTTATTAAACATTTTGTACACTTCAAGCATCAGCTCCCCATTCTCCATCTACTTTCTAACTCCTGGTAAGCTACTCTCTAGATTTTAACACCCAGAGTTTGCTCATTATAATTACTTCATATTAGTGAGACCATGCATTATTTTTCCTTTTATGTTGGCCCTGTTTTATAACTGAGGAAATGAAGAGAATTGACATCACACAGCTGGTATATAGTGAGACCAGGAATGAAACCCAGACAACTTCGCTCCAAAGCCCCAACTCTCAATTATCCTGCTACACTACCTCTCTACTCTGAGGTCATATTTTGAGGTGGTCATTGGAAAAAACCACCTCCAAAATAGCGTTATCATGGTGGAAAGGGAAATCTAAGCCCTTCTCATATGTGAAACAGTTGAAAGAGGTGGGGCAGTTAGCTTCAGGCAGGCTTGGATTGCCCATCAGTTGAATTTAAAAGCACTGCTGAAACTGGTATATACGTGCAATAAAATATAATGCAGCTGTGAGAAGGAATGAAGTCCTGATGCATGCAACAACATGGATGAACCTTGAGGACATTATGTTTAATGAAATAAGCCACTCATAAAAGGAAAAATGTTGTATGATCTCACTAATATGACATAATTATAATGAACAAACCCTGGGAGTTAAAATCTACAGTATAGGCTGCTGGGAGTTAGAAAGAGGGTAGAGAATGGGGAGCTGATGCTTAAAGTGTATAAATGTTTAATAAGGTTGGTTGTAAAGGTTCACAGATGGTTAGAGGTGATGGTAGCACTGCAGGTGTAATTAACAGTGCTGAGTGTGAGTATGTTTGAAAGGGGAAGTCTAGGGTCTTATATGTCACTAGAAGAAAAGCTAGAGGATAAAACATGGGACTGTAGAACAGTGAAAACTGTTGTGGATGATGACTGTGGTTAATTGTACAAATATAAGAAAGTTCTTAAGTGAGTTAGAACAAATGTACCTCACCATTACAAAGTATTAATAATAGGGTGGTGTTCTGGTTTGCTAATGCTGCCGGAATGCAAAATACCAGAAATGGATTGGCTTTTATAAAAGGGGGTTTATTTGGTTACACAGTTACAGTCTTAAGGCTATAAAGTGTCCAAAGTAATGCATCGAAATAGGGTACCTTCACTGGAGGATGGCCATTGGCATCTGGAAAACCTCTGTTAGCTGGGAAGGCACGTGACTGGTGTCTCCTTGCTCCCAGGTTGCATTTCAAAATGGCGTTCTCCAAAATGTCTGCATCAGCTTCCAACAGCTGTATTCAAAATGTCTGTCTCAGCTACAGCTAGTGCTGAGCTCCTTCTGTCTGAGCTCTCATAGGTCTCCAGCAAACATGCTGAATGGGTGGGGCCACGCCTCCATGGAAATTACCTAATCAGAGCTATCACCTACAGTTGGGTGGGTTACATCTACATGGAAACACTGAACCAATAGGTTCCAACCTAATCCACACTAATACATCTGCCCCCACAAGACTGCATTAAAGAATATGGCTTTTTTCTGGGGGACATAATATATATTCAAACCAGCACAGGTGGTATCTGGGAAAAATACAATTGATGCAAACTCAGGGTTATAATTAACAACATTGTAATATTCTTTCATCAGTAGTAAAGGTACTATACTGCAGCTAAGTGTCAGTGAGGGGGGTGGTATAAGGATTTGGGGATTTTTTTTTCCAGACCAATGAGAATGTTCTCAAATTGATTGTGAATATGCCAAGACCCATTATTGAACACTCAGGATGGATTGTATGGTGTGTGAATAAAATTGTTAAAAAAAAATTTTTAATCAAAATAAAATAAAATAATAAATAAAAGCACTGTTGAGTTTAACTCTTCATATGCCAGATCCACGTCTGCCTGCACCATCTATTGCTCACGTCCATCGACACACAGCAATTGCCAATGGTCAGTGTATTAGGGTAGGCTAACTGCTTTATAAAACAGTAGCAGATTTTCATAGGATGGTCACTGTTAAGTGGTGGCGGAGGCCCTACCAAAGGAAAGCCTTCAGGGGCTCAGGTACCTTCTGTCTCGCAGCTCCCATTTTCTACTCAAAACTAGTGTTTCTAGATCCTGGAGGCCCTGTGCATTCAGTATAGAGAAGGAAATGGAGGCTTTCCCATGAGAGAGTTTTAGGAGGCAGGCCTGGAGGGGGCACACGTCACTCCTGCTCACTTCCTCTTGGCCGGCTCACAACCACTAGTGGGGCTGGCACATTGGACTGGCCGAGTGTCCATGAAGAGGAAGAGTGGACAGATGAGGCTGGGCACTTGTGGTCAGAGCTCCAGGACATTGATTGGCCACAGCTGAGAAGCCATCTTCCCTCCACCAGCACTGACAGCTGTCCCTCGATTCCTAATTACAGATGCCCGCCGTGTGCAAGGCACACTACCGGAACCCCAGAGGGAATGCTACCGAGGACTTATAGTCTCCATTTTCAATGAAGTAATCACCTAGCAAAGATCATACAAATATAATGAACCACCATGTTCAACAGGGTAAATTAAACACTCTAGGAGTGAGGGCATATGGAATAGGGGCCGGAAGGCAGAGTTCATTCCAATAACAGAACTCAGAAGAGGTCTCAGAGTAGGAGCATTTAAGCAGAGTCTCAGCTAATGAACAGGAATTTAACAGGCAAAATAAGCAAGAAGAGCTTGTCAAGGAGAGAAAATAGCAGGAAGAAATGCACAAAGGCATGTTCAGGGCCAAGCGACTGGCTTAATGTGACTTAATCACAGGGTGTCTGAGACATGTGGTTAAGACGTCAAATTGGACCAGACCATTGCTGAGTCATGAATGCCACGGTG
>PVKY010004791.1:0-18636 GCA_004027775.1 Bradypus variegatus
TTTTTTAGCCTGGCTTCTTTCACTCACCACAATTATTTGCAACTCATCCAAGTGGTTGCATGAATCCAGTTCATTCCTTTTTACTGCCAAGTGGCAAATCCCAGTGTAAAAAGTGTTTATCCAGTAACCATAGTAGCATGTCACACGCATGCACACCCCACGCCTACATTTTCCCGGTTCCCCCAGGTCTTGAAGTGACAAGTGGAAGTTTCTTCTAAGTTAAATTTGGTCAATAGGGGGCCTGGGGAGATCTGTTTCCGTAAATGCTCAGACCCTGACTTGTCAAAATGGAAAAGCAAACCACCTTGTTGGGTTTCTTTGCTTTTCTGACCCCATACAAAGGCCCTAGTCTTTGTGACCAAAAGAGCAAACAAAGGTGACAACGGAAATAAGTTCCTACTCAGAGAATTTAACCCAGACGGAAAACGGAAACTGCTGTGGCAAATCCAACGCTGTACATCGACGATGCCAGAATGAACTTGCTCAACATTTAACAGTCCTGAGGGCTGTTCTCAAGGTCAGGGAAGACAGGTCTTTTTTTAACAAAATGACGTTCGTTTAGATGAAAGTCACTCCAATTTTTTCCTCATTTGATTATTAGCACTAACAGGTTACAGCCTGTTAACTGACAGCATATTTGATGTCTAAAGTTTTGTTTGTTGTCTAGAGCCTGGTTTAAGGATGACTGGGAGCTGTGGAGGATGCCAGGAGCCTCAGATCTGTCCCACTCACACAAGTCCATCTATTAATTCAGAATGTCATGTTCACTTCTATCATGCAGACCAGCGGGAACGGTGCGTTTTCTCCCGAGGAACAGTGACGTAGAAAACCGGGTTACAACCCGGTTGTTCCGGAACATGGGCTGCAAACAAGGGGAAGATGACACAGAGACCCGCCCCAAGAATGGGGGGCACCGTGGTCACTGTCCTCCCCGCCCCACCCACCCCCTCGGATTGCCTTCCAAGTCACTCCCAAAGAAAAGTCGTTTGTGGATGGCACCCACCGGTTTTGTCCTTTAGCTCCAATGTTAACCATTTTAAAGTTCTCCCCAGGCCCCTCGTTTGCTCTCACCTGGTAGTAACCTTGGAGGCGGTTACCAGGCAACCACCTAGTAACCAGGTAATCCCGTCAGGAGCCTGCCCAACCCGTCCACTCTGCAGGACTGGAAAAGCCCGTCGCCAGCAGCACCTGCCTGGGTTTGCCCAGAAGTCACCTGAGCAGCGTGACGACAGCCTCCCGACCAAGGGGCTTACAGGTTTCTCCTGCCACGTTCTGCACCGGTGACACCCACACGGGGGAGTTCACCACCAACTGCGGGCTGCCCTGCCGCCAGGCAGCAATGCTGAGGGACAGGGGGGTTGGGAATAAATTAATACTTTGCTTTTTTGGTGTTGGAACAGAGAACAAGTACAGCCCGGAGTTTTAACACCCCCCCCCATCCTTCCCTCCCCAGGAGACAGGGCACCGGGTGACACGGGTTACCATGCAAGAAGCGGCACTCAGCAGAAAAGGCAAGTCATAGAAAAATCCTTTAACAATTAACAAAAGGTATGCGCTTAAACAAAAATGCGTTTCTTGCAAACAGCACGAATAGTAAAAATTCCAGAGAACAAATGTGCAGACTGGCCTGGAGTTCCCTCTGCAGGAAGCTGACTCCCAACAGGCAGTGACACCCCTACCCAGGCAGGTCCACACAGGCCAACCACGTCGCCCTACGGGTCACCGCAGGGAGTCCTACGGTCAGGCTGCCGCTCCCCACAGAGCCGGGGGTCCCAGAGCACTGGGGTGGGGGCACTGAGCGCCCTCTGACCCACTTCCATGCCCCACGAGCCCCGGGTGCCTGCTGACCAACGGAAGGAGCTGAACTGGGCCGGGATGGAGCCCCCAGAAGCCGCCCCACCTTCCCCGGCCTCCTCCCGGGAACTGTCACCACCGGGGCAGGTGCAGCCCCGGGTAGCTGTTCCAGATGGGACGAGGCCCCTCTGGGGAAGGGGCTCCTTTTTGGAAATGGGTCGAGGACCTGAGGTTGCCACGGTCTGCCCTGAGGAGGGGTCTCTGCTTCCAGGCAGCCTCGTTCTATTCCTGCAAGTCCACTCCTGCCTTTCCAGGCCTTGGGGACTTCCGCCCCGGGGCCCTTGCTCATGGCCGGGAGCCCCCTCCCTCCCCCAGGAAGGGCTGCCCTCCTCTCGGGCCGGCTCAGGGGGCCACGGCAACGGCAGCTCCTCCTCTTCCTCCTCCTGACCACTGCCGCCGACCGAGCCCGGGTTTCAGCCCTTGCCACCCTGAGGGGCCGGCCGGGCAGCCCACCTGCAGCCTTTGTCATGGCGTCTTCTCCGTCATGGTCTCCTCTTGCTGGAACCACCACCAGCCTTCCAGCCACATGGTTCTGACCAGAACCCCATGAGGAGTGGCTGACCTGGGAGTGGGCCCGAGGATTGGTGGCAGCTTCATGGAGGACTTCCCAGTGGTGGTGACCTCTTGGAGGCTGCTGGGCAGAAGCATCGCTGGCAAAGCAGCCAGAGTCAGAGCTGTCTGAGGGCTCCTGGGTGCCTTCTTTGATGGAACGGACTCGGGTGCTTTAGGGCAGAGTTTCTCAGCCTCAGCACCACTGACGTTTGGGGCTGGGTGACGCTTTCCTGAGGGGCTCTTCTGTGTGTTTTAGGATGTTTAGCAGCATCTCTACCCACTGGGGGCTGGGAGCAACCTCCTGGCTGTGACCACCAAAACCTCTCCAGACATTGCCAAATGTCCCAGAGGGAAGGGACTTGCCTCCCCTGGAGAGCCCTGCTTTAGGGAACACTGCCCTGGCTGCCACCCCTTCCTCAGAACTTGAGTCACTCATCACTGCTGAACTCGGGCCACCCCCTTTCTGCAGAGACTCGGGGGTGGGGCCACAGCCCCTTCTTTGGCTGAGTGGGGTCGCAAACAGTAGAGACTGTGTCTGTCAGGCTTTCCCTGACCCCCCTCCCCTAGCTGGGCGCCCTCAGCCCACACTCGCCTGGGCGCAGTCTTCTCGGGGGCGGCCACGCCACCCCTCCTCTGAGCCTGGGCCACACTGCTTACTGGTCAGGGGCAATGTCGGGCAGCCTGAGCTGGTGAGCCTGGTCTGGCTGGGGCCTGGGCGGCCGTAGGAGCTGGCTCTGGGGTCTGGTTCCTTCGAGCGAGAATCAGAGCCAGCGTGGGGGCTCCTGTCCCCTGCTACCTTCTGGGCAGGTGTCCCCTCGTCACGGAGGCCCCCCAGCTGCTCCCCTCAGCACTGGGCACAGCGGCCCCTCCTCTGCTCCTGTCAACTGTCAGCACCCGTCTCTTTGGAGAACCTGCCGGCCGCCTCCCGGAGCCGGGCGGCACAGGGTTGCCAACATCCACTGACACGGCACACCCCTTGCACACCCATTCGGGCAGCGTGCATTTACCCAGATGCCCTGGCCGGGCTCGGCTCTCAGTGCTGGGGACACAGGGTGAGAAGGACAGGCTCCCTGCCCTCGCGGAGCCGACATTCGGGACAGGGGCACAGACACGGATCTGGGTGTGTGAAGGAGAGAATGCTGGTGGTGACGGAGCCAGGAGGAAAGCAACCAGGCGTGAGGCGGTGAGTGAGCCGCGTGTCGGGAAAGGCGCAGCGAGCCCAGAGCCTGGAGCAGGAGTGTCCGTCAGAGACGGGGGGCACAGAGGTGGAAGAAGGGGGAACAGCAGAGACAAGGGGGCCCGGGAAGGAAGCAGGTCCCTGAGCAGGAAGGGGGAGCAACCAAATTCCACTAGACACAGCCCTGAAAAGGGGAGCAACAGAGGGGAGACCATTTAAATGGGCAGGCTGCACTCCAGACCAGGAGCACACATCCAGCCTGCGCGGGTGGGAGGCGCCACTGTCACCCCTGCCCCCCGGGGGGTCCTGCTCTGACGCCCCCCCCACCTGCACACTGGGGGAAACCCGGGCCACATCTGAATTCCAGGCAAGGAGGGCTGCACAGTTGTCTATGGGGGAATTAGGGACTTCCAAAATGAGTTTTACGATTCCCAGTATGTGTCTTATACACCGAAAGACGCACGTTACTATGAAACGGGACGCACTTGGCGGTGGCAGTCAACGCAGGCCGCGCTGCATCCATTTCCGTTATTAACGGCTTCCCGAGTGTGGTACCACAGTCCCCCACGGCGGCACCATACAATGAGGCCGTGCCTAGATTCCCACCTGCTTGAGAGGGGTGTGAGGTCCGGGACCCCGACACGTAAGGAACGGGTGAGGCCCTCGGAGGAGGCACCCAGACGCTGCTCCCGGCTCGCGAGGGCTCACACGTTCACACCCGGGACCAAGTGCGGGGCATGAGCGTTAGGAAGAGCACAGCAACAGGCGCACGTGGGTGTGCACGTGTGTGACGACGCGTGGCTCGCCGCGGAAGCACGTTTACCAGATTATCAACTAACACCCCTGGAAGTGGGCATCTGGTGGTCCCAAATTACTTCCTTACGGTTTTCCATGTTTGTGATGCTTTTGTTTACATTGAGCATTTATTGTTCTTTACTATCAGAAAAAAAATGTTCACTTCTAAAAAGACACACAACAATAACAAAAGTTAGGGCATCAAAGATGCTGTAGAATTGTAACAGAAGCCCAGCTCGGGGCCTGCTGCTGGGGCAACACCGTCCGCAAAAGCTCAACATGCTGACCTCGCCTGCAACTGGTACATTAAACAAAACTCTAAATTTTAAAAAACATTAAAACAGGCTGCACAAAAATAAGCTGGGTTCTTTCCTTTGGGACGGCCTCCGCTGGTGGCTGTGGCCTTGGCCACTCGGGGAGCACCTGCCCCTGCCCCTCCGGGCCCGGAAACGCAGGAGGCGGGCACCCATGTGGGCCTGCGGAGGCGGCCCTCGCCCAGGGCCTGGAGGCCTCAGTTCGCTGGAAACCTCAAGGTGTGGGGGCAGGGCCTCGGCCCAGCACCCCACTGTCATCTCTAACCTCAAAGAAGCCACGAGACGGAAGTTGTAGAAACAAGATGACTTGAGCCTACTAAGCAGCCTTGTGAAAGCAGCTCTTTGAAGGCAGAAACCGTGACTCTTAAAAAAGGTACAGATCCTAAGTTCACAGTTCCTAGCACTGCAAAGAGGAGAAGAGAAAAAGACTAGCAGATAGCACTGCCAACAACTTTTGGTTCTTAAAGGAAGTTAATCATCTAGGAATTTCTGGCCCAGTTACCAGGTGCTTTAGGCCGGGGGCGGCCTCCAGAGGGGACTGGGGAAAAGACAGATGCCCGGCTGACCGCTGGACTCGAGATCCAGGCCACCTCGAAGCAGGTCAGGGACATGCACCCACCTCACAAGGCAACTCTTCACGCACAAAAGCAGCTGCCAGCACAAGCCCCGGCTCGGCAGAAACCGCAAGAACGGGCTCTGCAAATGGAAACCGAGCAGCTGCGAGGGAACCAAAAACTCTGCCTGCAGCAGCCCTTCTGGGGGCCACGTTTCTGCAAGGGCAGTGTTGGGGGCCCTCGCGGGTGCTGCTGCGGAAGGGGGGGCAGGTGCACACGCAGACAGAGGAGTCTCGTCGCACGCTGCTGCCCACACACGCCACGGCAGGGGCCCAGAGCAGCCTGCACCCTGTTGCCGGGAAGAGAGAGGGCTGCCGGGGACAGCTGGGTGCTCAGTGCAGGCCGCCCTGGCCGGGAAGAGGTGGGCACGCTGCCGGGCCCCAGGTGAGCCTCGCGCAGGGCCAGCCACGGTCTCACAGCACAGCTGACGTCCAGCGCACAGAGACCAAGCGACAATGGCTCTGCTGTTAGGACTAGACTTTTTTTGGGGGGAGGGGGTTCCTTTGTGGGTTTTTCTGGTTGCACGTTATAGGTGTAAGTGGTTGAACCAACGAGAACTGAACATTATATGCTAAGAAACGGAAGCAAATGTGCCTGCAACCGTGGAAAGGAACGTGACAGGCAGAGGGCTTCAGCCACTGCCCAGCTGCGGAGAGCAGGTGTCCTCGAGGGAGGCTGAGGGCCAGTCTCCCCGCAGAGAACCAGGGCTCCGGAGCCATGTGCTACGAGGACCGTTCTTTCCTTGGTGAATCACTTTGACACCTCCGATTCTTTCTCTTTTTCTTTTCTTTAAATTGGATTTATTGAAGTATGATTTACATGTGGTAAAACACCCTTTCTAAGTGAGTGACCCAGTCAGGGGGTTTCGACAAAGGTCTACAGTTGTGTAACTGCCCCAGTTAGGGTGCACAAGACTTGCATCACCCCCAGAGTCCCCTACACCCCACCCACTTGCTTGTAGCGGGTACAAGTTCCATTTTCGGGCTAGACCACTGCTTGTGTATCCATATCTACCAACTGACGGACACTTGGGTTATTTTCCTCTTTGGGCCATCATGAGCAAAGCTGCTATGAACCTTTCCCAGGGCAGACATGTTTTGTTTGCTTGTATTTACACTGAGACTTTCACAAAGTTAGACAAGATAGCATAAAAAATGCCAAACAGAATTTTCAGCTCCAGAAGGTTCTCCATGATCCATAAAAGTCGATATTCTACATTAATGCTTATGGTCTCCATGGAGGGACCAACCAAGCTGACCATCGAAATGGGATATCCAGGTGTGGGCCGGCAGGAGGGCGGGCGGGGGCCGCAGTGTGGAGCCTGGAGGGAGCACACCGGGTCCCCGCCGGCTGAGGTGCCCTTCCGGGACCCACGCAGTTCTCGGCCGTTCCCACCCAGCGCAGTGCCTCCCCCCTCAGGGCCCCTCCCTCCTCCCGGGGTGCAGGAGCAGTGGAGGAGCGAGATGGGCAGGGGGCTGCAGTCCCGGGTAGTGGCTGCAGCGAGGCCATTCAAAAGCCTGCTGTCCGTTCCCCAGGGGCCAGGAATGACGGAGTGGGGTGCACCCGGCAGGCCCACGGCTACTGAGCGGCCTCCACCGATGCAGCTCCGCCAAGCTGAGCATTCACCCCCAGGGACTGCTGCAGCCAGGCCTGCAGAGTTGGGACGGAGAGGCCCAAGGCAAAGAAGAAACTGACCATCTTCTGAACAAGCGGGAGGAAGAATGAAGGGGTCGAGTCAGGATGGGGCTGGAGGGTGCAGCGGTTACCACCTGCTGCTGATGGGGCCTGGGTGAGCACGACACAGATGAGGTGGGCGGTGGAGACTGACCCATCACTCTAAATCTGGAACCGTGTTTGGAAACATTCTTGGCCTCAGTGGGGATGTTAATTTGGCAGAGTGATTTGGCACACACCCCAGGGGAGACACGTATGGATTCTGGAGGCGGAGACAGAGAAACAGTGAAACAGTCAAACTGAAACCAAAGGCTGAGACTGACCACGTGGTGACCGCTGGGTGTAAGGACACCCAAGGAAAACGGTGGCAGCATGTCAGATGCTCCTGAAGGAGAACGCTGTCGGGTCCCAACAGAAGACCATGTCCCAGGACTGCAGAAGCACACCCAAAGGGAGAGTCTGGTACGTGATTAACCATCTGACAGCTGCCCCAATCCCCACGGCCTGGAAGAAGATTCTGCACGGGAGTTTCTCAGGCTGACTCTTGGCCTTTCAGCGGAAGTCCTGAGGCAGGACGGGAGACACCGCACACAAGGGAACCGTGTCACTTTGATGGAGCCCTGTCGGTCTTCGGAGATCGGCTCAGGTGCCTGCACTGCCCTGTGGAATTCTCCAAGGAGATGGTCTGTGCCCTTCACACTTGGAGTTGTGGGCATTTTACACTGTTTGGAAGAAGACTAAACCTTGGAGATCCATTTCACCTAATCATGTGCTCTGCAAATAGCCATCCTGACCTTTACGTGCTATAGGGGACACCGAAATGAGACAGGCAATTGATTGTGAATTCCTTTAAGTTTTTTTAATTATTATTTTTAATTTGAAAAAAGCAAAGACTGTCTATTTTGATAAGCTGGGGTGTTATTTTTGAAATTAGCCAGAGGATGAGCGGGCAGCCCAGTGAAGGCTGCTGAACGCACTGAACCCCTAGAATGTGAGTTTTGTTACTTTCCACGTCTGTGAGGGCATTTTGGTTTTGGTTTTGGTGGGCCTTCAATTTGGATGCTAGGAAGAATAAACATCATTGTTTCATTCCTCAGGGAAGATCCTGATAGTGTTTCTTGTCAAAAAATGCACTTAGATATTAAAATTCGGTGCTTATAAGAGAGCTAAAAAATGAATAGCATTGCTTCCTTTAAAATTATAAAAGAGAAAAAAATATATAATATACAAATCTTAGATAATCAATGATTATTCAATTATAAAATTTTATGGGCTCTATACTGAAAACTATAAAATACAGCAGAGAGAAATTTAAGGTCTAAATAAATAGAGAGACACATCAAGTCCATGGATTGTTGGCCTCAAAGTTAAGATGTTCGTTTTCTTCGCTGGTCTCTGTATGCATTGCAGGCCCAATCAAAATCCCAGCAGGCTTTTCTGCAAAAATTGACAAGCTGATTTTTAAATGTATTAGAAAATGCAAAGGACCTACACCGCCAAAACTAGCTTGAAAAAGAGCAGGGTTGGGAGAATTTACACTAGCTGATTTTGAGACTAACTATAAAACTACAAGGTAATCAAGATGATGTGTAAGAACAGACAAACAGATCAATGGAACAGAATTAGAGAGTCCAAAAAGAGATTTTCAACAGATGTGCAAAAGTTATTCAACAAGGAAAGAACAGTCTTCGAACAACGGTTCTGGAAAAACTGGACATCTACATGGAAAAAATGAACTTCAACTCTTACCTCACACCATACCCAAAAATTAATTCACTGTGGATCACTGACCTAAACATAGAAGCTGAAACTATAAAACTTCCAGAAGAAAATGAGAGGAAGTCTTTATGACTTTGGGAAAGGCAAAAAATTATTGGGGTACCAAAAGGACTTACCATACAAGAAAACTTTAATAAATTGGACTTCATCAAAATCTAAAACTTAGGCCCTTCAAATGTCACCACTGAGAAAATTAAAAGGCCTTCCATGGACTGGGAGGAAATATTCTTGATACATATACCTGACAAAGGACTTGGATCCAGAATACACAAAAAATTCTTAAAACTCAATAATAAGAAAACAAACAATGAAATTTTAAAATAGCCAAAAGACCGGAACTTCACAGAAGACCTAAGAATAGACAAAAAGCATGTAAATGTTCAACACCGTAAGTTGCCAGGGAAATGCAAATTAAATGCAGCGAGATGCCAGTTCACCCCACTGCAATGGCCAAAATTAAAGAGCCTGGTAAGTGTTGGTGAGGGTGCAGAACAACTGGAACCAGGGACAGGGTAAGATGGAACAGCCATGATGAAAACCAGTTTGGCTGTTTCTAGTCAAGTTAAATATACCCTCAAGATATGACCAGCAATTCAACTTCTAAGTAACTGCCCACAAGAAATAAAAGCATGTCCACGTTGCGTAGAAGAATGCTCATTGCGGCTTCATTCAAAATAGCTAAAACCTGAAAACAACCCAAATGTCCACCAACAAGGGAAGGAATAAACAATTTGTACTGTATTCATTCAATGGAAAAGTACTCAGCAATGAAAAAAAATGAACCACACAGCACAGTGCACGCTAGCACACGGACAAGTCCATAAATATATCCAACAGAAAAGGCACATGCTGTGTGATCCCATCACAGGAAGTTTAAAATAGGCACAGATAGTGACAGAAGTCACAGGCTGCCAATGGCACTAGGAAATGTTCAGGGTGATGGAAACCTCATATTGTATTGACTGAGAAGTAATTACACGGGTGTATACAGTTGTCAACATTCATTCCTCAAACTGCACACTTAAAGTGTGTGCATTTTAGTATCTGTAAATTATACCTCAATAAATGTGATTTGGAAAAAAATGTTAGCGGTCTTAAGTCAACCTCCAGAAGCTCAAACTTTTCCTGCAACACGGATGCAGTGACCTAGCTCCCACGGATTTGCACAACTGTGATAAATATACTCGTGCAGAAGTTCCACGTGGGCATTCAGACAGCCCGGAAGAGGCAGGTAATGTCCGCCTGAGCCCGGACCCTACCGACGGGCTGGGGGCAAGTCCCTTTGTTTCTGAGTTTCAATCCTTCATTCACAAAAGGAGAGCAACCTCGGCCCAAGGAGAGCGTTTCAGCTCCACTGGTGGAAGAGAGAAAATCTCAGTGTTTTGTTCTTTCTTTAGACTATACCACCGGCCTTATTTATCCTTCTGTCTTCAACAGACCCTCAAATATGTGTACTTTACAAATATGATGTCTTATTTTTATTATTACCTTTGCTTTCTACAACAGCCAGTTGTTAGCAGTCATCAGACTGAATCTTTTCAAATGATTCAGCAGCTCACGTGCAGAGGTGCTGTACTAAGGGCTTGCATATGACAATTTTTAACTGGCATAATAAATGGGATGGAACTGGGGCGAAACAGTGAGGCAACGAGCCCAACTCCGCAGAGGTGGCACGTGAACCTGGCAAGCGGGTTTGAGAGCCTTCGGCCTCTGCAGTTTGGATTCCGTGCAGAAGCGCTGGTTCTTCCTAGACACGCAAGCTTTTATCATCTTTATTTCTGAGAGAATTCACTTCTTCATGCCCAAATGATCACGCCTGGAGCATTAAGTCAGGTGACAAGGCCTTCATTAAGAACGTCAAGAACGTTCGGGTTTATTTATTTACACTGTGGCAGAAAGACCAGAAACAGCCTCCTTCTTTTCCAGCCTTACAAACACTACCTCAGGAAAATAAATCACTGCCGTTCCTGTCACCGTCACCGCCACCAACGCATATGTGGAAAGTGTCGTTCCTGGTAGCGACGTTTACTCTCTGACCCCTGCAGTCACACAGGGGGACTAGGTCAGACGCCCAGCGTAAGACAGACTCTTACTCGGTACCGGCAGGGCTGTAGTTTATTTGCTTATAAAACGACTTCATCTGTATTCAGTTGACCCTGTGAACTAATACCGACGGCACGTCCAATAAGAATAAGTAAGGAACGGTCACGTCGAGGACAACAGACACTGATTTATGTCTCAGAAGATCTGGATGAGAATCTAGCCCAACTTGGCCTTTGAAGTAGGGTTCCCTCTCCAGAGAGGGGTGCGGGAAGCAGACGGCCCACAGCTCACCGGCTCTTTCTTCCCTGTGCTCAGGCCCCCGAGGGCTAAGCCCCTCGCGGTGGGCAACACAGAGCCCACCAGACCACGCCAGTGTCCCCAAAAGTTCTCCGAAGGCAGAACTTCTGTCCTCTTCCCAATACTCAAATATTTGTTGCATGATATTTGACTCTGGAATCCAAAAGATAACTCACAAAAGTTAAGTCAATTCAAAGCAATTACTTCCAAGGAAAACCACAATAAATTCTGCCAGGATTAGCTCACGGACCTGCTCAGGGCGTCACCCTCGGAGCACACCCAGATGTAGCCTCACCCCGGCACCCCCACCACCCTGCTGCTCTGAGCAGCCACCCGCTCTGACCCGGCAGCCCCGGGCACTCTGCAACCAGACCCTGCCGCGTCCCCGCTCCTTAGGCTAGGCTGCCCCCACGCCCCGAATGATGGAGATGCCCGCTCTTGAGCCTGCCGCTCGCCCTCACCAATCTCCTCCAGCCACAACGGCCTCCCCGAGCAGGCGGCCCCTGCCCCCCGGCATCCCTCAGCTCTTCTGCTGAACCCGCCCTCGCCCGGAGCACCCTCGGCCGAGAAGGAACTCCTGGCCCCCTGCACCCCCCGCCCTCCTTCCCTGTGGCACAGGTCACCACCTCCAGGAAGGCCCCCGCACTGGCCTCCTGCCCTCCTTCCCTGTGGCGCAGGTCACCACCTCCAGGAAGGCCCCTGTGCTGGCCCCCTGCCCGCCCACATCCCCTGTCCTCCTTCCCACAGCACCTGTCACCACCTCCAGGAAGGCCCCCACACTGGCCCCCTGCCCACCTGCACCAAAACACAAACCTTGGGAAGGCAGGGCCTTGGCCCTGTGTCCCCGCTCCATCCTCTGGGCTCAGAGCTCTGCACAGCATGCGGGAAGCCCTCGGTAAACACTTTTATGCTAACACACAAACAAGATGAGCCTCATTTGATTATGTCTGAAGCTGGGTGACAGGAGAAGGGGGTCATGAAAACACCACCTCTTCTCTACTCTGGGGGATGTTTAAAAATCCTCTCACAAAACGTTAACAGGAAAAAAAATGGCTGAAGACAGCACCAAAACTCTGCTATGGGACTACAGTCAGGAGACAGAGAACAACGACAATAAGCAGAGGATTAAAAAACAGGGCTTCACGGAACCATCCGGCCTCACACAAGGCAGAGGCCGCACGACGGTCTCGTGTCATCAGCAGAGGAAGCGCGTCTGAGACCCTGATTTTACTTTTATCAGCGCGTGTACTTTAAAGGAGCAAGTTGGCCCACCAAGTTTGTTACCCAAAGAAACAGCAGTCCCTCGGCCCCCGTCCCCACTACCCCCCACCATCCTTCTCCCCAATTCTTTTTTCGCTGATTCTTCTTGTGTTTACCTCCTACCTCTAGAGAACACACCCCCTTAGCTAGAAGCTGGAGGTTCACCTGGGCATTATCTACTGACTTTCCGCTATAGCTGGTAGAGACGCGGCTCTCCCCCCACCCTGGCCCCTTCTCTCCTGGCCCCCCCTTCTCCCCGTGGGCAGAGCGTAACCCCAATTAGAATGATATTCAGTGTTCCCATAAATTATTCTGTGTAAAGGCCACTCACAGCTGAGCCTTGGCGTTCCCCATAATTATTTTTCTTTTCCTGCACAATGTCTTATCTTCCCTGGAACTAATAGCAGTTTTGTGCTCCATGTGCTTTGTTTTCTATGCACTCGTCACTCCCCAGCCCCAACACTGCCAATGTCTAACCCTCCTCTCCAGATGTCACAGCGCATCGGGCGTCCTGTCACCGAGAGCTCCCCTGCAGGAGCCTCCGGCCGGCTGTCACCCCAGCTCCTGGACCACTCGCTCCTGGGCACAACCCTACTTCCTCCCCCCCCTTCTCACGCCCGATTCACCGCCTCTTTTGGGAAAGCACATCGGCCAGTTACGCCCTAAAGAACCTAGGAGGCGAATTTTGGAGCACGTCCGAAAACATCTTTACGCTCCTTTGCCTGAGTGCAGAATTCAAGGTTGAAGGTATTTACCTTCTCTTGGGCTCCTCAGATTCCCCAAATGACTGTGCCCTGCTCCTGCTGGAAGGAAGTGGCCCCACCGGCAATGCTCTGGGAGCCGAACCAGACACGCACTTCATCCTCTACATTTGGCACGGGAGCCCTGCACCCCACGATCCCCCTCATTCCTCCCTGAAATACTTCAAAGTTCCCTACAAGGATACAGGCACCACCCAGTTAAGAGCAGGAAGGACTAGTTACCGTGTCGGTCACCACTAGATGAAGCGTTGGCAGCAGCCCTGGCCATACCCACCCACCTGCTGGGTAGGTGGGAAACCAGCAGGCAAGCTCTGCGCAGAAAGAAACAATGTAAATATCAAAACCAATGATGCAAGTTGAAGAAATGACGAACTAGCCACATGTGTTTCAATACTATCAACAACAAATCTCTTTTCCACAATGGCCCCTTTAGCCTCAGAACCTTTCTAGAAGAAAATCACCCACCAGCCTCAAAGTTGTGCAGCAAGGACTGAACCGACTGCCCTCCGCCAGCCAACCAAGGCGATTCTCCTCCGCTGTGTGTCCCCAAAACACTGGTCTTCCCCAGGGCTCCATCTGCGAACACACATGTTCTCATCCCCGTGGGGGCACGTCCCAGCGAGGGTGGGGGCCTGCCCTGCCCCCTTCAAAGTGCTCCAGGATTCCTCACCTCAGGTAGCGGCATCGTCCCTCAGCCGCTCAAGGAGGGACCTCAGGCGCCTCTGCCTTTTTCCCTTCCCTTTCGCACACCTCCCACAGAGTCCGCTGCACCCCGGGCTCCCCGGCTTCTTCCAACTCTACACCCCTCTCCGCCCTCACGGCCACTGGCCTAGAGCTGTGCCTCCTACAACTCCACCCAATGCAGGCCCCAGCTCCCTACACCCCACGTCCACCCCCCATGTTCTCACCGCTGTTACCTTCCTAAAACACAGCTCTAATCACATCCCACCCCAAAGCCGTGACCACTCATCAGCAGGGCGATAAAAGCCCAAACTTCCTAGCACAGCATTCAAGGCCCTTCCGAATCAGAGAGCCACCTTCCCGGCCTGGGCCTCCACCCCACGGTGGGGGGCTGCTCTGTCTCCCACACATCCCAGTCACCTCCGCAGCACACACTGTGGGCTCCACCCGGAAGGGTCTCCCCAAACTCCACTCATCCTCCAAGGCCCATTCTTCCACGTCATCTCCACCACGGAAAACATCTCCAACTCCAAGACAGAAGCTGAGCCGCCCCCGCTTTCTGGACACACTGTGCACGCACCAGCGACAGCAGCAATCACGCCCTGGTACAGTCGGGGGGCGGGGGGGCAGGTGCTCTACGCCCCTGCTCTGATCAGCATCTAGCCCAACGTGGCATCCCCCCGTATGGTTGGAACCTCAGAAATGTTTGTTGGACTCACAGAGCAGGCGCACACTGAGTAGCTGCAGTTACTGCCGATACTACTTTCCCCACAGCCTTAAAATACCAGCCCAAAGTCCCATAAACGAATTCACAGGAAAACCAAACATCCCTGCAATTCCACACGGGCACGCTGCATTCACAGCTGCCCTACCTTCACGTCACAAGTTCCCAGTAGCCCTGTTTTCTCTCCTCTTCACCCAGACACCAGCACTGACTCAAATTCCCAGCACCAGGCGTGCACCGAGAAAGGCTAAAACTGTGTCCCAGTTCGGGGGCCGATGAGGACATTCAAGGTTTGCTGCATCCCCTCTGCTCACAGCCCACGTTCTTATTCGTCCCAGGTCTTCTGAGTCCCTACGCTGTTCAACTACAAAGCAGACAATTTTCTAATTACGAAAACACTATAGCTTGTTGTGCTCCGTGCCAGACAGAACCTCTGCTCGTGCCAACAGTTTGCCAGAGATGTCTTGGTGGCGACAAGCCCAAAGAGAAGATATAAGTCCCACTGTTTGCAGCTAATACATGACTTCCTTTGGCTGAAGAGGCAGAACGGCTGTTTCTGGAGCCAGAGGCCGTTTAAGTGACACTGTTCCTCGACCTGCCTGCACCCGCGGGAGCCGCACAGGCAGCGGTCTGTCCAAGCAATGGGAGTGTGTCCTCACCAAGGAGCCAGGTGGAAGAAAATCAGTCGATGCTGGGCACTTGGTCCTCTCCCCGCAGGGCAGAAGAAACTGGCCCGCGGCCAGGAGCGCTGGATGACAGGGCTCCCTCTAACCCCGCACCACCTCTGCTGACTTTGCACAGGTCCTGATTTTCCTTCCAGTCTTTCTACTCCAGGAGCGACAGAACAGAACCAATAAGCGGGCAAGAGAACCCACTGCCGCTTCCTCCAGGAAGCAAATCGGATTGGTCTGTATTGCACAGGGAAAAGAAGGAACCGGGAGGGATAAGAATAATAACAATAACAGGAGCCGGCACCGGCGCTTGCTAAGGGTCGAGTTCGGCGCCAGCGCTCCCAGGCGTCATTTCATCGCAGCTCCCCAGGGCCGGTGCGCGGGGACCTGGGGCTCAGAGAGGCAGCGGGCTCGGCCGAGGCCACACAGGGCGCCAGGCGCCGAGCCCACCTTCCCAGCCGCAGCGGGCGCGGGACGCGGGCCGGGACCAAAGCGGGGCGCCGGCGGCGCCCAGGGACCCCCGCTCACCTCCGGGACCCACGCCTGGGGACCCCCGGGCCCCGCCCAGCTCGGGACCCCCGCCCAGCTCGGGACCCCCGCCCCGCAGCCCGGCCTGCCCCGCCAAGCCCGGGACCCCCGCCCGAAGCGCAGGGGCCGCCCCGGGGCCGCAGCGGGAGCCAGGCAGGGGCTCCGCGCCGCCCCCCGCGCCGCCCCCCGCGCCGCCCCCCGCACCCCTTACCTCGCGCCGCCGCCGCCGCCGCGCGAATAGCGGATCCTGCCGCGGCCGCCCCGCCGCCGGCCCCGCCCCCGGCGCCAGGGCCCCGCCCCCGCTACCTCTCGCGAGAAGTGGCGGCCGGTCGCGGGGCCGCGGAGCGCGGGGCCGGCCTCCTTCAGCGCGCCTGCGCCCGCCCTCCGCCCCGCCCCCGCCCTCCGGTGCCATGTGGCGCCGTATTTACGGCCGGAGAGCGGCCCCGCCCCCAGGCCCTTGGAGCCCCGCCCCCTCCCACAGCAGCCAATCCTCTGCCGCGCACCTCCCTTAACTCCGCCTCCGCGGGGCCCTGCGCAGGCGGCTCGGGAGCGGTCCCGGGAGCGTGCGGAGTCTGCGCCCTGGACGCGGGGTCGACTCGCGGGCGCTGACTTCCTCCCTCCCGGCTCCGGAGGCGGGGCGGCGGGCGCGCGGGTAGCTGGGGCAGGTGCCTTCGCCTCTCCGGGCTGTCTCCGAGTCCACAGAATGGCATCCTGACGCCACCTCGCAGGGGGGTGTGAGGCTCCGGCGAGACAGCGGCACCGCGCTGACCAGGACGCCGCGGGACTCGCGGGCTGTCAACGTTGTGTTAGCATCTCCGCCGCGCCGGCGGTTCCCAAACCATCCCTTGGAATGGTGATCTCCAAAGAGCGTTAGGGGTGCCCTCCTGATAGGATAAAAGGGTTCCCTGGTCAAATAAAAATGGGACACAGAAAATAAAATGGAAAAGGTTTGGTTACAGCCACACTGCTCAGACCCTTTGTTCGTAGTGCGCTCCAAAGGAGTTTCCCGGTGAGTTCCCAGGCCCAGCACCCGGGAGGGTTTGGAAAAGGTCTGTTTGAATTAAATAGTCGGGTGCCCAAAAGCCAGAGTCTCACACCAGCAAAAGCCTCCTGGGAATCGGAGCAAAGCTCAGAAGGCTGGTTGGTGAGGGCCGGGAGCGAGAGGCCCCGGGCAGCCGGGCCTGACCTCGGAGGACTGAACCTGGGTGGGGTAAAACCACTCCTCACCTGGGAGGCGCAATGGGCTTTCCCCTCCGGACGATGAAAATGTTTTGGAGCCGGATGGAGGTGGTGGGCCCGTGACATTGTGAATGTGCTAAATGCCACTGAATTGTGCACTTTAAAATGGTTAATTTTAGGTTATGTCAGTGTCACCTCAATTTAAAAACACAACACGCTCCTTAGCTGGCTTCAGCAGCCACTTTTCTCTTACCCTCGCTGAAATAGCGGCATCTTATCTCCTTATTTACAGATGAGGAAGCAGGAGCTCAGAGAAGCCAACCAACCTGCAAAAGACACACAGCTGGGCAGGTGATACCCAGGATC
Organism: Bradypus variegatus; assembly: GCA_004027775.1. Taxonomy (NCBI): domain Eukaryota; kingdom Metazoa; phylum Chordata; class Mammalia; order Pilosa; family Bradypodidae; genus Bradypus; species Bradypus variegatus. The sequence goes on from PVKY010004791.1 coordinate 17,270, forward strand.
AGAATCCAAACCCCGGGCTCCAGAGTCAGAGCTCTTTACCTGAGAGCCTGGTGCCCTCCACGCAGGAGGCTGCTGCTGCCAGCAAGTCAGCTCTGTCCGGCAGCGCCCCATAAGCGGTGACTCTCATCTCTGATTCCAGGCCGCAGCTCCTTTGTCTCGTGGACCCCGGCCGGCTGCCCCTCCTGATAGCAGCTTTGCTGGCTGCGAGCCACCCCCAAGGCTGACCACATTAGGTTACAACAGAAGAAAGATAGAAGTTACTGTGACTGAGGCAAGAAATCAGCCAGGAAATGTCAGCTGCCACCAAGAGAGGCAGCGGGGAGAGTCCAGTGACCACGGGGCCAGGTCAGCACCACTTTCCATGAGGAGCATCGCAGGAAAAGAGAAGAAATAAGAGGCATGAGAATTGGCCCCGTTTGCAGGTGATCTGGAAATCCGAGGGACAGCGGGACCTCCTGGCTAGCCATGAATGCCCACTCTCGCCCTGTCGTAGCGTCACCGCAGTGTTTCCATCTCCGGCATCCAGCAGGGCACATGGGGGACCCATCCCAGGAGCCAGAGCCGATGGACACAGATCAGAAGCGGTGGGTTCTCTGCCCGATGCGCGTAACAGCCACCCATGACATCGAGGTCTCACAGAGAGGAAGAGTTTCTCGCAGGGTGTGAAGCAGGAGAGCAGACGGCCCAGCAGCCCAAAAGTCTGTTTCTCAAACTGCAGTAAGTCTGATGGTTTTACAGTATCAGAGGACGGGCAGGTGATAGGATAATGAGCACAGTGGCTCCAGATGATAGAACCAGAGGTGATCTAGTTACTGAGCACGTGCACATTGGTTACACGCTTAGTCACGGAACATATGGAAGAAAATGGCAGCCTTAACGTGATGATGGGCGTGATTTTTAGTATTATAGTGAGGTATAGGTCACTTATAGGTTAAAGTTGAAGCTACTGTGCGTGTCAGGTGGGCCCGCTTTGGTTAGATCCGGCTCCGTCTAGCAATTCTATCTTGAATTGGGGTAGGTTAGTTCTGGGCTGACTCAAGGCCCTTCATTAACAAACATTAGGGGCTATCTTTAGTGACCCTAAAGTTGAAAAACCAGATGAAATGAATACAAGTGAGGGTCAGTCACCAAATTTTTACAATCACAAGGGCCTGAGATAAAGGCTCTACAGTCATCATCCGAGATCAAGGCAGCTCGGCTACAGTTCAGAGATCCCAGGTATTTCCCTCTGTCTGCTCTAATATACCTGAAAGTGAAAAAGGGGTATCCGTGTAATGACTCGGTCATCATAATCATCCCCTGAATCCCCCCTCTCGGTTGCACCATCCCACCTGGGGCACCACCCAGCAGCTGTGCAGCCTCGGGCA